>JAADXH010001481.1:0-10863 GCA_023337595.1 Globisporangium camurandrum | reverse complement strand
TCGAGCGCGCCGACGGCCCTGTGTGCCTGCTTGTTACTTCGGTATGCAAGCGGGTTGGACCGGACGCCGCTCCTTGATGAACGTCCGCTGTCGCTTATTCCAAGGCAGCGTGAGTGAGCACGGGTGATATGAGAAGTTGTTTGCATCAACTCTATCTATCTATCTATCTACTTCTATCTATCTACCTACTTCTATCCACTTTCACGTACTGCTTCATCCGGTCTACCTACACACATGAACACAACCTTACCTGTCTGCATTCCACTCGTTCTTCAAACTGCGTGCCTCTCGCTGCCATACAACACACAACCACTTTGTAATTCTTGATTTGCCTTCACATGCATACGCGAGACAGCGACATCCAATTCTTAACCCTACTCGTCGTAAGGTTGTTTGTGTCGCTCGCCTCGTATCTGCGTAGATGCCATCAGCGTCTACGTACTGGTACGTTTCCTGCTGTTGATGTGCTGCCAGCTCTTGATTGAGCCTGCGCTTTGATAATCGTGGTGTCGCTGGTATACCTAAATATTGCCTAAATTAAATAGTATTAGTTTATAATTCCATGGCACCACAACTTGACATTGCAAAATCAGCATGGACGCACCGATCGATGACAACACGAAGCGCACGGTGCAGAAGATCCCGCTGCTCGTGACGCGTGCTGGGCCGCGTGATGGCGAGGACTGGACAAAGCGCCTTAAAGAGGAGTACCTTGCGCTCATCCAGGTATGTTTGTTGTTGTGCAAGAGCAGCAGCTGCCGAACGAGTGTGAAATGCACGCGCACGGTGCCGCGACCATAGGCAAGCGACGACGCACACTCACGCACTTTTGCTGCAATCGCTGCGTATGCGTGTGTGCTCCTCAATGTATGTACTGTGCTTGTATCTTTAGTATGTCAAGATGAACAAAGAGGCCGACAACGACTGGTTCACGATCGAGTCGAACAAAACGGGCACGCGGTACGTTGTGGGTTCATTCGTGATAATGCGCGATGTGTGTGTGTGCGAACGTAAGCACCGTGTTGTCTGCTGATATCTTGGCGCGATGCATGTGCGTACGCTTTGCTATCTGCTTTAGCTGGACTGGCAAGTGCTGGTCGTTCCACAATGGACTGCGCTACGAGTTCGACCTCGAGTTTGAGGTGCGTTAGTAGAATTTGTTCGTCTCCAGTAGCAGCCGCTTCCTCATTTGTGTATATATATGCTCGTAACAGATCCCTGCAACGTACCCCGTATCGAACCCTGAGCTATGTATCCCAGAGCTCGAAGGCAAGACGTCCAAGATGTACCGGTGCGTCGGTCGTCGTCTGTCGCTTTCGCTGTCAGTACACTCACACTGGCTCTCTGCATACACACACAAAGTGGTGGGAAGATCTGCCTCACGATCCACTTTGCGCCGCTCTGGCAGAAGAACGTCCCGCGCTTTGGGATTGCGCACGCACTGGCGCTCGGCGTGCGTCCTACTTCTCTCTCTCTCTCTCGCTCTCTCGCTCTGACTCGATCTTCTTATCTTTGTTGGTCCATCTGTGTGTCTACAATTGTAGCTTGCGCCGTGGCTCGCAGCTGAAGTTCCAGATCTCGTGGAACGCGGTGTCATCACGCCCGTTTAAGCGTCGTGGACAAGCGAAGAGACGCATCGGTGCGATTCGCGCCACGTCTGTCGCAATAGTAGGAAACAAATGCACTTAATGGATGCAATCGATTTTAAATACGCGGGCATTTCGTTTCGTGGTGACAGTACAGGTCGCCGTCATCTCTCTCTCTCTCTCGCTCTTTCTAAGTTTATATCGATCGACGCATACTGGGTACTTGGGAGTGTGTGACAAACGACGCATTCAGCAACGCCAACGCGCTTGTGCTCATGGCAGCATTGACAGGATGTGGTGCTGCGACATCATCATCGTCGTGGGCGACGGCATCGGCAGCGCTGCGCCGACAGGACTCGACTCAGTGCTCCTGCTCGACAGCTGCAGTTGCGACGGCAGCGAGGACGATGCGTGACTGCCCGCCGGCCCGGACTTGGTGTGTGCGCAGCAAAAGCCCGAGCGCTGCGCCCACTTGGGACATCCGTGGTAGTCGCAGCGCTTCCCGCCGCCGTGCGACCGACAGAGCCGGTTCTGGTGCGCGTTCTTCTCGCAGCTGCTGATCGTACACAGCCGACCGCCGCCGTGCGACTTGCACAGCCCGCGCGTCTGTGCAAACTTGAAACACCCGTCTTTCTTACAACGCGAGCCGCCGCCGTGCTCTGGGCACTTGCCGCGACTCAGCGCTGACTTGTGGCAGTCCGGGACGCTGCAGACTTTGCCGCTGTGGCGATTGCAGAAACCCGCGGAGCGGCGCAAGTTGGGGCAATCGGGGTACGAACACCGCAGCTGCTGCTTGCGCTCGGGGCTCACGCTGTTGAGGCTGATGTTCTTCGTAGTATCACTGCTGTTATTTGAGCTGCGAATCGGCGTGCTGATGCCTTGGTGGGACGCCACGACGAGCTTCGCTTTCTTGTTCTTGAATGGCGGCATCACGAGCATCGGCGGTTGCGGCAATCGAGTTGGCGTCGAGTGGAACACGGAGCTGATGCCGCGCGTCGGTAATGACATCTGGAGTGGTAGCATCTGTTGCTGCTGCTGTTGCTGTAGCGGTTGAGGTTGTTGCTTGATGTCGTGGATGTCTGCGTCGAGGCCACCACTCGATGACGACAATGACTGGCCATTGCTGCTATCGTGGAAGAACGGACGTGGGTAGTGTGCATAGTCCTGGATGAACACGCGCGGTGGTGAGATGAGCGAATTGAATCCCGATGGTGCTGCTGGCGCCGACGACGATGATGATGCGGACGACAATAACAACGGTGGCTGGAGCTGATGGTGCTGGTGTTGAGTCTGGTGCTGTTGGTGCTGCTGGTGTGAGAGTGGACTTGAGCTTGGAAACATGCAGAGACTGCGGTTCAGTAGCGATGGTGTGCTACGCAGCAGCGTGCTACTGTCAAAGCAGATCTGCGGAATCGAAATCTCGACGTGGTGGCGCTTTGCTGGCGTTGCGCTGTTGCCGGACATAGTAGATGTCGCCGACGACGACGACGATGGTTTCGACGGCGTGAGTGCAAAGTGCCGCGGCGACGCAAAGTCGCCATCCAGCAAGAGCTCTCGCAAGATGTCGTTCTCTTCGCTGGAACATTGCTGCAGGCGGCGCTGTTGCTGCTGGGCGTGCTGTTGCGCCTGGGCCGATGGCGTCTCAGCTTCAATGTAGTTGTTGGAGAAGAACATGGCGGGCGCGAAAGGAAGAGCGATTGGCGTAGAACTGCGTGACGCGTGCGCCGAATCGTACAACGTAGTACTTGCGAAGACTACCGGGAGATAGCTTGCTTTGACAGCGACGAATGGATAGAGTAGTAGTAGTCGCGGACGTGCGGCGCAAGTCGAGGAATGAAGTAGACCTATCACGCCGCGAGCATCGCGTTGCTCAGCCCGACTTCAAGACGTGCTCGATAACTGTAGCTGCGAGAAGCCTTTTGCTATCTTTGAAGTGGTCGCCGATCCATAACCACCGGTGCGCGCACTTTCGACGTAACTTGCCCGTTGAGAAAACTAGCTATATATCTATTATTACTATATATACTATTAAGTACATATGTCGATTCCCGTGATACTCTTCCTTTTGTATTGAATTTGGGGAAACTCAAGTGTTTCAGCATATTGCAGCAATATCATCTAAATAATATATAATGACTCGGTCGGCCGTTTCACGAACTGACTCTCAGTGAACACACGAGTCACTCTTTGAGTTGATTTTTCGACTTGCGACTCTTTCGGTCTGATCGAACATACAAGTACGTCATGAGATGGCGTCTTGGCGAATCGGAATGTGAAGCGACAACCTTATGACGTGCAGAGGCAACAAGGGATGTCTTGTACACTTTCTTGCATGTGGTCAGATCGCGTTGCATTGCAAATTGCATTGATACGAACAGCGAGATCGACTGACTCACTCCGACCCTGTTCAATCTCATACTTGTATTAGAGTGCCAACCTTCTACGACGCAACGGACGACGACGATGTTGTCACGCCAGACGGCTTCTTCGCGGCGCGGATCAAACTCAGTTGTTCAAACTTGAGTGGGAGTTTGCACAACGGACAGCTCGTGTAGCCGTCTCTCTCCATCTTGCGCCAGCAGCCTATGCAACAGATGTGGCCACACTGCGCAGCGTACGCTTTCCGCGAGATCTCGTAGCATACGATACACTGTGGGTCGTTGACAATCGCAGCAGTCGGTACTGCAGCAGCGTCCTGGAGCTTGCGCTTACGTGTCTGTTGAATGCGCTCAAAGAACGTCGTCATGTTCGCTCCAGCTGGCGCTTGTGCTTCTCTATGGCTATGACTATGGCTACTGCTATTTGCAGCAGGCAACTCGACTGGATCGATCGAAAGGCCACGTGCAGTTGCTTTCGCAATAAACTGGTCACTCAGAGCACCACGCAGGACGTTTGGCAGGAGTGTCACGAGGTCGCAACACGCAGGCGGCTGCAACAAGTCGCACATTGCAGTCAGTGCGCTGTCGACGTCTGCGCCGCTGTGGAGCTGTCGGATGTACGCGTAGAGTTTTGTCACGTCGGCTTCTGCTAATGCACTGCGAGCAACAGCAGGAAACACCGACACGAAGATCTCGTCCGTTGACAGTGGCGGGAGTGCTGTTGCAGCAGCAGAAGCGCCAAACGTCTTCTTCTTCGTTGCGTTCGGTGGCTCTGACGACGTCAGGTCGACGGTTACAGTCGTTCGTGTTGTCGTAGATGTGCCAGACGGCAGCGTCAGTGGCGCTGTTGCTGCTGGCTTTGGCGGCACGAACGGCCGTGCGATCGACGCAGTCGACTCGACCATCGCAGACTTGGTCATCGAGAACAGCGCACCGAGCGTCTGTTTGCGCATTGTTGTTGTTGTTGTTGTTGCCGTTGTTGTCGTTGTTGTTGTTGATGGCAATGGCGCTACGGCTGTTGGTTGTTTATTGCTGCTGCTGCTCGTCGCTGCTTGGCGAAACAGTTGTGGGTTCACGTACGACTGACCGTCGCCAATTGCTGTCTCTTTATTGCTGCTGCGCTCTTCCATATCTTGTGACAATGCTGTTGATGTTGTTGCATGAACGCGTCGCGAGAGCCCGAGCGCTTTTGGCTGCGGCGCTACAAACGGTTTTGCTGGAAGCAGCAGTGGCTTCTGCGTTTGCGATCTCAAAGGTCGATTGCTCTTGAAGAACCGCGTGAGGCCAATGTGCGCGTCGCCTATAGTATAAGCAAGAGAGTCAGTGCTGCGCTCACAGTGGTATATAGTACTGTCCCTCTCTCTTTCGTCGACCGCACCGTAGGTTCGGCACGTAAACACGTAGGGCTGGAGCCATTTCGACAGACACTTGAGTTGCTGCGGCTGCGCAAAGCGCTCATCCAACAAGATAATAGCGCCATAATCATGTCGGTGGCGAATCACGCGACCGATTGCTTGGTTCACTGCGCGCGACGCTTGTTGGATGTACCACTGGTTCCCAGTCAGTTTCTATCGTTGTGTGGCGCCCATACAAACTGTCAATTCACGTGGCATGTCGTTTATAACAATATTAACGTACAAGTTCGCCCGGCGCGACGAGCACATCATCTAGAATACTCTTCTTCAACACGATCTTCGGATCTTTCGTCGGTGGGAATGGCAAACCCGTAATCACAACCGCGCGACCTTTGTCGTTCGAAAAGTCAATGCCTTCACTCACCTGTTTTGTCCATACAAACAACAAGTTAATATTGTAAATACGACTGTTCAACGCTTCAAACACAACGTACTTTGCCTCGACAGACTGCAAAGAACACGGCGCCGTTCGTATTGCTTGCAATTGCATCGTGGTATTCGTCCACGACGGCCTTGAAGTCCAACCGACCGCGTGGTTCGACAAACACTTGCTTTTGTTGGACGATGCGGTCCCAAATGCTCACAGACGGTGCGTCTTTCGACGTCGTAGGCGATGGACGTTGCCACCGCGCGATCGTCTCCTCGAGAATCGAATACGATGGGAAAAACACGAGCAAACCACTGGGGACGAGTCGCGTAAAGTTCACGATCGTATGGCCCAATTCGATCAAATACTCATCGGTCGAACGAAAGTTGTAGCTCGAATTCAAGCGTTTGCCGGTCACGCCGGTGGGGACGACGCCGACCCAGACTTGGTTTGCGTCAATCACGTGGTTGTTTTCTAATTGGACTGGAAAGTCGATCCCGAGTTCTTTGACGGTCGTAACGAGTGGCGAGAGCGTTCCACTATTAAGGGGTGATAGTACATAGAGTGTTAGTACAAATAGAGAGAGAGAGAGAGAGAGAAAGCGAATTACCTTGTGAGGATGACGTTGTAGACGTTGTTGGCGCAGATTTCGCGGAACGACACGCCCGGGTGGAAGCACCAGTAGTTGAATACGCGGGTCGTTTGTTTGCCGTTCTTGCGATTGGTGCTAAACAGACGCGGTGCGTTCGTTGCGCTATTGGGGAATCCAAAAAGCCAGTTAGACATTCTGTCTCACATAACCTCCACTCGCTACAAGCGCTGTGTAACAAACCGTTCGTTGACTTCTTGGATGTGGACGCGGTAGTTCTTCGCTGCCTGTTTGAGTATGCGCCAGTGAGTGAGAGAGCCAGTGCACTGACAAGCGCTAGAAGCAACACAACGTACTGCGAGGTGCTGCTCGCGATTGCGAAAGATCGTACTGAGGAATGACAGCAGTGCGTCCAACTTGGACGCTGCGGTTTGAACTGTTCCGCCTTCGTTCGCAAGCTCAACGATCTCTTCAATCATACTCAGAACGAGTGGACACGTATCGAAATTCACGTTGAACTGCTGAAAGAACTCGAAAATGAACTCTCCTGGCTGTTTTGTGTGTTTGATAGGATACGTGAGTAAGAGAGAGAGAGAGAGAGAGAGAGAGACGTACTTTCGTAAAACCACCGGTCGACGACAGTGGGAAGCTGCTCAAGCCTTTGTCGATCTCCAACAGCAATGCTTTCAACGTTTCTGCAGACTTTGATTGCGTCATCATTTGTCACAAAGAGTCAGTACATGCAATCGAAGAGTCATTTGTATCGATAGCCAAACAAACAGCAACGTACTTCCGCCGACAAGTTGCTATGTGCACCGAGCGCAATCCGATTGTCATAGAGGCCTTGAATGAACGTCTGGACTTCAGCAACGCAACCTGCAATGTCCGTCGACGACAGCGCATGCGACGCTGCGTCGCTTGCAATCGATTCCTGTGGGCATGCGACACGTAACACGCCGGTTTGTCTTGTTATATGTATCCAGCAGCAGGTTCTATAGTAGAAAACAGGACGCCAACGTACGACGTTGTGCGCTTCGTCAAAGATCAAGATCGAATTTTCAATCGAAATTCCAATCGATCGACGCGACAATGGATCAATTAGGTAATTGTACGGTACAAACACAATGTCGGCGTCCGGCAAGATGCTCCGACTCAGAAAGAACGGACAGATCTGTTGTTTGGTACAACACACCATGCGTCAAAAAGAGCCAGTTTGTGACAATCTACAGACTGCAGCAATAGCAACGCACCTCTTTCTCTTTCATCGTCTCGACGAGTTCTTCAATGTCGAGAATCGGAACGTTCTGCTTTGTTCCACGACGTGCGACGTTGTCAAACCCGCGCTTGTAGATACAGCTGTTGGGTGTGTCAGTGATGTAGGGTGTCTATCCAAAGCAGCACATGCTTGCAAACACACAAAACACACAACAACGCACGATTTGCGCTTCACGGCGTCGCGACACGCAAAGTTTTGTTTCGTGCCGCGCATCTGCGCGATCTTGTCGTTCACGCACAGGTGCTCGCGCGACCCTAGCACCGCAACGCGTGGGTTGTACGACGTGTTCCGGAGCTCCTGGACGACCTGTTTGAGCTGCGAGTGCGTCCGCGACGAGTAGATGATGCGCGGCACGAGGTCGCGCTTGTCGTCGTCATTGTCGTCGTTGTCGCTGTTGTGTGCACTGTCGCGTTCGTACGCAAGTCGTACGCCAGAGGTTGCATTATTGCGTTGGCGAAACAAGTTGTTGTTGTTGTTTGCGGTTGTTGTTGTTGCGCCGCCATTTGCACGCAACGTTTGCTCAAAATGCTTGCGCCACGCTAGCGTCGCACACAGCAGACACAGCGTCTAGTGGCATCATGCAAGCGTCGATAAGTATGCATGCAAGTGTGTGTGTGTGCGAAGCGTTGCACATGGCTGCACACCGTTGGATGGACGCACCTTGCCGGTGCCAGTCGGACTCTCGAGGATTGCGTTCTGCTTGCCGGTAAGTGACAAAATGACTTTCTCCATGTAGATGAGCTGTGAGTCATATGGCTGGAACGGGAACTCGACCGCGATGCCGCAGATCGTGAGGTGCACGCCCATGGTGGCTCCAATGCGCGACCGCAGTGCTCGTGTTTTGCTTGCCTTTGCTGGTTGCAAACGCGTTTGTTTTGTTGCCGCAATTTTGACTCGAAAATGCACTTTTTGCTGTTAAGCTAGCTAAAGCAAATTTTGTGCATTTGTTTCACAGTCCAACATATTTAACAATTTGTTCGACTTCAGCTTTCAATTCTGGCAATTCTGACAAAGAAGCAACGTCAACAACCGCCATGGGCTCGTCGCGACAGCTCGTGCTCACGCTCTACCGCTCCCTCGCCCGCAGCGCCCGTGTACTCGACAAGCAAAAGGCGTTCAAGGTGCGCTGCATCTATCTCTCGTTGACTGCATCTACCCGCCCGCTATCGCTGCGCAATCGGCAGTTCGCGCATATTCATTCGTGTCGCACATCCTTGTCATCATCGATGCACGTCACAGGCGCTGCTGCCGCGTGAAGTCATCTGGAACGGTGGTGCGAGTCGCTGTGACTTTTTCACATCGAATGCATCCTGTGTCGAGACGCTTCGTCGTGAATTCCGCTCTACACCGGGCGTCGATCTCGACACCGCAATCGACGAAGCGTTCATCCTCAACAAAGCAATTGCCGAGCGCGTGCACTTGCTCTTTGCCGATGAGCGCGATCAGAAACTCCTACCATTCGCAGCAGCGCATCCACTACCGCACACGACGACATTCAACGAGACGTACGACGCACTCAAGCAGCAGCAACCGACGCCTGCCGCCGCCAAGGCACTCGACGACGCACTGCAGCTCATCCACGGCGCGCGCGACGTGCTCGCAAACGACACGATCGGCGCCGACGACAAAGCGCGCATTGCGAAAACGTACTACACGCAGTCGATCGAGCTGTTTCCGACCGCAGACGCGCACGCGTTCCTCGGGTGGCACTTGTACTTGGACGGCGAGCTCGATGCCGCGGCGACCGAGTGCAAGCGCGCGATTGCGCTCGACCCAGCGCTCGGGAACGCGTACAACGACCTTGGGCTCATTCGCGTCCAGCAAGGACGCGACGACGATGCTGCTGCACTGTTTGCGCAAGCCAAAGTCGCGCCGCGGTACGACGTGCGCCACTTTCCGAGTCTCAACCTCGCAGCGCTCCACTTGGAGAACGACCGGATCAAACCAGCGTTGCATGAATACATCGATGCGCTGCGATGGATGGAGCAACCCGATGAAGCAGTCGCAATCCGCAACACGGTCGCAGACATTGGGACGTTCATTGTAACGGTGGCTGAGAAGCTGCGCGCTGCGGCGTGAGCTTTGTAGCTTGTATGGGAAGAAGAGGAGGAGGGGATACGAAGAGGATAAGAGTGTGTGAATGTATGTATAGGATGCTGTATACGGATGAACATGGAATCATTTGTGCTGCTGACTCTTTGTTGGTAAACTACAATACGAAGTAGCTGTGCCAAACGGCAAAGTGTGACTGCGCAACCGAGTTTGTTCGAGTCGAACTCGTAGTTGCTACGGATGGATATTGACTGCGCTAGTGGTGTCGATGTCGCTACTTCTAGTGGCAGCTGGCGTCAGCGCGTGCGTGAGCGATGCAGCAGGTGGTTATTGCGCGACGAGTGTCCGATATAGTGGCAGGAGCGTCTGTGGCATTGGTATGGCACTCGTGGACTTGCTGCATTTACATTTGTGCCGATGAACATCGCTGACTGCGCTGCACGAATGCTGCTGATGCAAGACTCGAAATCGTTACGGACTTCCATGACACACGCGGCGCAAGTGCACATGTGCGAATGCACGATCAACTGATGGCGCGACGCGCGGGCGACCGCGACGGCCAGAGAGTAGCCACCGCGGCAGCAGTAGCACCGCTACATGAGGGGAAGCGAAGCATGTGCGGGTGCGTACTTCTTTGCGACTTTTTCACAAGCCTGCGAGTCGATCGTAACTGCAACGAGAATGAGATACTTGTGAACTGCATCGCGGGCGACTTTCAAGGCATTTCGTCACTTGCTGTTGGGTGTATGGCTGCATCGAGAACGAGTGCGACGAAGCGAGTAGTGCATGTCCAGTTTGCGAAAGTGATGATCGCGGTGGTCGCTTGCACGCTCGGCTTCCTGCTGTAGCTACAAGTAGTTACTGCGAGTGCAAGTATCGAGGTAAGGTGCAAGTAAATGTGGGCTTCACAGCAACGACTCGCCACCACGAGCGCACCATGGCAGCACGCTCGTAAACATGTAGTGACCGACCTTGGGCTTGTGTGTGAACGCGACAAACACCGATGTGTTCAACATCAAGAGCTTTCATCCAATTTGTCATTTGATCGATCCCACACGGTCGTCGCCGAGCACACGCCGCTGGTGTACGTACCGATCCACTAGTCTACATGCATGTTTGTTGCTTAGCGAATCTCTTTGCCGGATTTGCAGCACTCCAATCGAATCCCCGTGGTAGGAGTCACCTGGTAGTGTATGCACC
>JAADXH010001480.1:0-10871 GCA_023337595.1 Globisporangium camurandrum | reverse complement strand
TATTATTTATCATCGAGCCTACCACAACAGCAGCAGCAACACACCACATTGCGATCGAGACCCTGATCGCACAAAAGGAGCTCCAGGCATTCGCACGCGATCGTCTTATCTCCATCCTCAACGTAGTCCATAGTTTAGTTTAACGTAGTTTGTGAATACTAATGTGCAGATGCATGCTTCATCCATGCACTTGCTGTTAGTGTCGTTGTCTTGTGTTTTTACACCGTTTTTATGCGTAATTACACAGTATTTAACAAATTTCATTTCACTGTATAATTATTATCAAAAATATCAAGTTGCAGTGTTGACGTCGACCTTGAACCAGAATTACGACGAGCGCGAGCATGAGCACAATCGAACCTGCAGCGTCCTTGACGAGCGCTCTCCTTCCCGGTCTCTAACGCCCCAACACACACACGCAAGCAACGATGAGCGCCGAAGACCGCGTGGACGTGGACCGCATCCTGAGCACGCCCGCGGAGTCGTTCACTGCGAGCTACAACCAGCGCGACCTCATTCTGTACGCTGCTGGCATTGGCGAGTCCGACCTGCAGTTCACGTACGAGTACAGCGACAAGTTTGCTGCATTCCCACTCTGTACGTTGTTAAACGTCTCGCGTCGTTGCGTGTCGCTCTCTATCGTTTACTACCGTGCTGTGTACATGTGCTGACTGGATGCACTTGTCGCTAACCACAAAATACGCAAACAGACCCCGTCGTGCTCGGCTTCAAAGGCACGTCGCACGATGTCGTGCCGTTCCCGCCACCGACGCTCTCAGCGACGCCGGATGGCATGCCAGTCGTGAACCCCGCGATGATCTTGCACGGCGAGCAGTCGCTCGAGCTCTTGCGGCCACTCGACCCCGACGGCGGCGAGCTCCAGTGCGAGACCAAGGTCGTGTCGTTCTTCAACAAGGGCTCGGGGACGCTCATGGAGTCCGAGACGCTCATTCGCGACGCACAAGGCCCTGTCGCACGCCTCGTGAGCGGTTCGTTCGTGCGTGGCCTCACGGGCTTCAAGGGCCGCGGCCGCGCCGTGCCGCCGCGCGTGCAGATCCCAAAGCGCGACCCGGACGCCCGCGCGTCGTTCCAGACGCAGCCGACGCAAGCGCAGCTGTACCGGCTCTCGGGCGACTACAACGCGCTGCACGTCGACCCTGAGATTGCGAAGAGCGTCGGGTTCCCCGCGCCAATTCTCCACGGGCTCTGCACGATGGGCGTCGCCGCGCGTGCGCTGTACGCGCGCTACTGCAACAGCGACCCGACGGCGTTCAAGTCGATTCGTGTGCGGTTTGCGAGCCCGTGCTTCCCCGGCGAGACGCTCGAGACGCTCATGTGGGACAGCGGCGACAACGCGACGGTCTACTTCCAGACGCGCGTGAAAGAACGCAACGTCGTCGTCGTTGACGGTGGTGAGTTTGTGTACAAACGCAGCGGCGCCGCGAAGCTTTGATTGCGATAGTTTGTCGCTTGGCTATCTTACAACGCTGTAGTCGTGCATTAGCGAGCGCTTGTTGGTCGCATTGCAGTCCACAGAGCAGTAGCAGCAGTAACACATGCATGGATCTATCATCCCAATCACAACGTTGCATTAAAAGTCATCCTTTATATCGTTTGTTCAGTGTCGCTTGTTGCATTTCGTACAGGATACGACCCATCGAAGATCGCTTCGCTCATTTCGCGCATTAACGATCGTCTGGCTACTATGCAAACGCATCACTATCAAAGCAAATGGCATGAAATTGTATCAAAACGTGTGTCGCCGTCGGCACCACTAGCGTCGTGCACCGCAACGCTTCGTCCTTCTCCTACTACGTACTCTTGCTTACGACGAGTGGCGCGTAATGTACGTGAGCAAATCAATGCGCGTGACGACGCCAAAGATCACCGACTTGGTCTCGACTTCGCCGCCCTTGCGAATGCGCTTTTGTTCGGTCACGACCAGCGCAAAGTGGTCACGGTCAAAGATCCGACTGAGTTCGTACAGCGACGTCTGCGTGCTGACTTTCTTGAACTGTCGGTACATCGCACTCGCAACTGAGTCGGTCGGTTTCACACGGCCGGGCATGAGCTGCGCAATCAAGTTGCCCTCCGACACGACGCCGACGATCGAGTTGTCGTCTGCGACGACCGGGAGGTTGTCAAAACCCTCTTTCTTGAGCACGTCGACTGCGTCTTTGCACGTCAGGTCCGGCGTGATCGTCACCGGTGCCTGGAGCGGCAACTCGGACACGAGCTTCTTCGCCCACCACGTCGAGCTCAAGCGCGTCTTGCTCATGTCTTCGACGTACCCGTGCTCGTACATCCAGTCGTCCGACAAAAACTTGCTCATGTAGTTCCGCGTCGAGTCTGGCAGCACGACGACGCACGTCTGGCCTTTCTTCAAGCTCTTCGCTGCAAGCAGCGCAGCTTGGAGCGCCGAGCCACACGAGCCGCCGCACAACAAACCTTCTTCGCGGATCAAGCGACGCGCCAGCAGGAAACTCTCCTGGTCGTCGGTCTTGATCCACTGGTCGATCAAGTCACGGTCGAGGACGTCTGGGATAAAGTCGTAGCCAATGCCTTCGACCTGGTACGACTGCAACCGGCGGTCGTCGTTCAAGTTGTCCGGGTACGCGAGGATCGAGCCCTTTGGGTCCGCGCCAACGACGATACAGTGTGGTGCTTTCTCCTTGATCTTCCGCGCCGTGCCGCTGATCGTGCCGCCCGTCCCGGCGCCCATGACGACCATGTCGACCTTGTTGTCGAGCGCCGACAGGATCTCCACGGCCGTACCGTCGTAGTGCGCCAGCGGGTTCGACGGGTTCGTGTACTGGTCGAGGATGTGCGAGTTCGGGATCTCCTTGTTCAAACGCAATGCGACGCCAATGTGGCTCTCCGGCGAGTCCCACGCAGCTTCCGTCGGCGTCCGAATGATCTCCGCGCCCAGGGCTTTCAGCACGTCGACTTTCTCCTGCGACATCTTCTCTGGCAGCGTGATAATCATCCGGAAGCCGTAGATCGCAGCTGCGAGTGCGAGCCCAATGCCCGTGTTGCCCGACGTTGGCTCAATGAGCGTGTCACCAGGTTTGATCCGACCCGACTCCATTGCGTCTTCGACCATGCGCTTGCCAATCCGGTCTTTCACGGACCCACCGGCGTTAAAGTACTCGCACTTGGCGAGGAGTTCGCATTCGAGTCCAGCTTTCTTCGCAATCGTGTTCAAGCGCACGAGCGGCGTGTTCCCGACGTGCTCGAGGATCGTATTGAGGATCTTGGGTTCTGGTTTGCTGCAGGAAGAAGGAGGAAGTAGGTGTGTGAGTGAGTGATGCTGTCCATTACAGTCGATGGACACGAAGCGGCTCAAATTGGCACGTTGAGTGCTGCGAGAGCGCACGCATGCAGGTTCAAACGGTGACGTACGATGGGCGATGGACGTGTTCACCCTTGACGAAGCACGTGTCGGGCGACGCGCACGGCGTGCCGGCTGGGAACTGCATGCATGCACAGCAAGACGATTGTGGTTCGAGTCAGTCTATGCATCCACGATGCTGGCAATCGCAGGCAGACAGACAAGCCGCGCACATGGCAGCAACAGCGAGAGCGGACGTACAGGAAGAGCAGAGGAAACCATCGTAGGAGCGATTGAATGGACGGACGAACGGAGCTGATGGCGCGCAAATCGATTGTGACGCTGCTCGTATTCGGTGCAAACGAATGGGGCTCAATTTGCTCGCTTGCTGTTCGTCCTGCTGTTCTTATCGAGAAGCGTCAGCAAAACAGATTAGACGAGGTTGAATTTGCTAAAGCCAATCACTTGGGAGTATCTAAGGCGGGCTATCTCTATGAGGGCCATATGCTGTAGATGAGACCATTTTGCAACTTTGCACATTTTGAGTTATTTCACCAGCAACATCTCACACTCAAATGGCACTCGAGCTGCGCTTTTTATGTTTCAACTGGCTGTCCCCATCTAAATGCGGGCTCGAAAGCCAATCACTTTTCACTTTTAGGCAACTTGCAGACGAACGAGGTGGATACATCTGGTCGTCTTGCACAAGCGAACGACTGGCGTGGAGCTGCTCGCTCGCTTGCTCTGGCTGCAAGAGATCACGAGATCACGCAAGCGCGCCAATCGAATCAGCCATGCACATCACGTGTTCTGCATGCATGCGAGTGTGTACACACGAATTAGCCCACGGATGCAGCCACCAGTTCGGCACGCTGTCAATTTGTTTGTGTCAGCCGGCTCACTTGATGTCAACCGATCTGCGTGTCATGCAACAGTCGGCGTGTTTGCGCTTTCGGTGCCTCTTCACACTGCGCGTGCGGCAGGCCCGCCAAGCTGCTTGCGCACAACGAATGGTGTGGAGTGTGCAGCGAGCCGCATTGCAGTTGCGTGCATCTTGTCGCCACTGTGCTCGGTGTCATGTGCCGTATTGTTGTATCTCCAGTCGTCGTCATGGGGATCGTGGCAATGGCGAGGTGGTGACACACTCGTATTGCATGTGCAGTCGTGACACCGAATCACTGGCATTCGTTGTTGTCGGTGAAGCCCGTTTGTGCTGTTGACAAGCACAACTCGATGGTGTGGAGCAAGCTGGTGAGATGACAAAGTTGACGCACATCTGCTCGCACTGTCAACGCTTCTGTCGCTGTCGTTGCTGATGCCACCGCCGCTGCGCTCGTCTTCTGTCCCGATGCTATGGCTGCTGCTTCTTCTGCTGCTGCAGCCCCCAATCGAATGCGTCGCAACTCTGTCGAGCGAGCATGTAGTCGATGAGCCACGAAAAGACGCTGCGAAGTCATCATCCAGGATCCAGCGGAACTCGTCGCGTGATAGCGTCGCAGCAGCAGCGTCAGCGCCATCAAGCCCATTGCTTGCACTGCTAAATGCATCCCAGACGTTACCGCACCGTTGCGCATCTGGTTCACACTCGTGGTGCAGCGAGATGAGGTGGTTCGAATCACACTCGACGACTCGTGAAGGAGCTTCGAACACGACAAACGGTTCTGCGACTGGTGATGTTGCATTGGGTACGAAACACTGCGCTTGCTTGGCAGCTGTAATGCGCTCCCAATTTGCCATGTTCGCCGCATCGTCGATAGGACTTGAGGCGTTGTCGACATTCGCGGCACCTGTCGCTTTACTGTGCCTCCCACGCCGTTGTGTTGCGCCTCGAACTCGATGTGGCTTGCGGCGCACTCGTGTGTGGGAGTCGAACAGCGGCACGCGCATCCCATCATGTGGTTGTGGCGCTGATGTAGCAGCAGCAGTGTTGAATTGACCATCGTGACTGTGTGCGTCTTGTAGCACCAGTTCCTTGATCGATACTGGATCGAAGTGCCTTGTACGATCGCTCTGTACCATCGCAGCATCTAAAGTCTGAGGTCGGTCGGCCATCAATGTGTTCGTGTCGTCTCGAGACACTGAAGCTAGATGTTGATGTCGTGATAGTTGTTGACGCTCGTCTTGCGACGGCTGACAACGCTGTTGCTGTTGCTGTCTCCAGCCTGCAAGCCGCTGCCTCTCGTGCTGCTCTATCAGTCGCTGCGGTTGACGCCAGAGCAACTCGGTCGCATTGTCGATGATGAGGTTGGAACAAAGTCGCTCATCGCCAAGATGTGCATCAGCAAGCGCTGCAACGTACCGCCCTTCTTCGAGCCACACCCACTCGTCGCTTGTCCATAGTGCCTCTCCTGGCGTATGGACTGCGTCTTCGGTTCTTGCCGCGTGTTCGCGTGGTGACTGCGCTGACTCGATCGCACATTCGTCGTCGCCGAAGAGTTCAGCGCCGTGCAACCAGCTCGCCAATTTTGCAGACTCGGCACTGACGCGCTGACCTGATCTGGCTCTGCTTGTTCCATCGCGACGAAGTGGCAGGCTGCATGGCCGTGGCAGCGCACTGTCAGCGATACTCGCCCGCGTGATCTCAATTGACGAGTGCGACGCCAACGCAGTCGTTGTCGCCGCGCGCCGCACATTGTTTTCGCTCAAAGCGTTTGTGGCGTTCGCATTTGTGCCGATGCTGCTCTCGCCGTGCGCTTGAGGCGACGATCGACGTACTTGCAGTGGCACTGGCAGCAAATCAGCACCATCGCCGCAGTACGAGTCGTCTGTCGCGCCGGCACAAGACAATTTGCTGCGTATCTGTCTCGCTTCGCGCACTCTGTCAAGCAAATTTTGTGCAGAACTGGATGATGTTGTGACTGCTGACGATTGCGCTGTCGTCGCCACGGGTGGCGTGTGTATCAGTGCTGAGTTGCTCGAACTGCGCTGCTCGCGCGGCGTGGTGCATTGTGTGTCCGAACGCGTCCACATTGCACGAGCAGCATGTGCTTGCCGCTTGAATCGCGCAAGTGGGCTCTCGGGTGTCTCGAACAGCGTCCGATCCGAGGCGCTAGTGTATGTCGCGTCTGCTACGCTAGCTAGAGCAGGAGCGTTAATGCTGCGACGCTGCTGTTGGATCGTTGGCGGTGGTGGTGGCGGTGGCTGTGGCGATGGCTGTATCTGCTGCCGAGGGCCGTACTTTGTCAAGTAGGCACTGAGTGCATCCGACGCCGGTGCTTCGTTGCGCACATTCACGCTCGAGTCGCAAACGTCGCTGCGTTGTCCATCTCGTATGTTCATTACAGGTGGCGACTCGGCGCAGACGCCACAACTGACATTGTCGCTTGCACGAGCAGACGCGCCCCACGTTGATGACAGCGTTGCTCGACCTTGCTGCTGCTGTTGCTGCTTGCGTCGTTGTGGTAGCGTCTTGCTTCGAGTAGTCGTTCTCGCATGCGCATGCGCGCTATTGCCACGAGTATCGCTTCGCGTCGGCGGCATGTGCGGTCGCTCGAGGTATTAGAGCGTCTCAAAGACGTCGAGTTGTGTAGGTCAATGATGCAGTGAGTGCAATAGCAAACGACTACACAAACAGACGCCAATAATAATAAGTCGCGTTCGTATCGTAAACACTCATCCTACACGGGCTGCATACACACACGCACGATCAAGTAGCACACACTCAGATCATCGCTACACTCGCTTCCCCCCTGCATCCTACATTCGTTGCACAGCTGCTATCTGTAGCATTGAGCACCAACACCAAAAGATCAAAACCGTCGCTGTGTCGCCGCTTACAAACTCAACTCGCAGGCGCAAGCACGTGCTTTGCACTGCCGCCAGTCGGTGTCACAAGCGGTGGCAATTCGCTCCCAGACGACGTGCTGCTGCTCAATGGCGTCGAACTGCAACTCGTATCGTCGCTCGCACGAGTCGGTCGTCCATCCGCTTCATCGACCGTCATCGTCGTTGCCGTCGACGCGCGGTCGCTTCTGTCGGATGGTTTCAGCAGCTCGGGACTCGCAGCACTCGCGTCGGGGATCGCAGGCGACTGCATCGTCGTCGCAATCTCAATGCCCTGTCCCGGTGTGTTCGACGGTCCGTGGTCGACAATGAACCCTGGGCTCTTCGTCTCGACCTCGTAGTAGCTCTTGCTGAACAGCAAGCGGCCCCAGACGCCTTTGCAGCACACAACGGAGCCCAGCGACTCGGTCCACGACAGGTCGTTCACATCGCCCTGTTTGCGCGCAAACGACACACTGTCGCTCGCAACTGCACGCGCACGGTCGTGCGACAGCGTCGGCGGTGTGCGCTTCAGTGCGCGGTTCGTACCCTGATGCGGCGCGATCTCGTACTTCGAGTTGAGCATCTGGAACAGCTCAACTTCGCGGCCGTACCAGCCGTCGATGATCGTCTGGATCGTGGCGTTGTCGAGCTTCGCAGGGTTGTACGCCTTGTAAAACTCCACGAGCGCATCGCGCGTCTCGAGCGTTGCGTCGTACTCGGCGCGGTCGTTCGGGTTCGACAAGACGGCGTACGCAGCTGTGTATGAAGGTGAACAAGCAAGCGCAAACAACCGAGCAGATCGCATTTGCTGTCAGTGACACTGTGTAAACCAAGCGAGTAGCTTGACAGTAAGCAAAAAAAACGCACCAGGGACGCCTTCCCATCGCTCCTGAGCAGCAGCAGAGCTGTTCCTATCGGGGTGGTACTTGAGTGCGAGCTTGCGGTACGCTTGGCGGATCTACACCAGCAAGTGCGTGCGTCAAACAACGCAATGCGCAGTTGTGGGTGAGTGTGCATCGCATCGCGACAACGAGACAGACACTGTGTGCGACGCTTGCGTACCTCGCTGTGGGTCGCACTGCGCTCAATGTCGAGGAGCTGGTAGTGGTCGCGGTACTTCATCTGCTCGATGTCCAAGTCACTCGACTGCATCTTGTACTTCTTCATGTACTCCCGATGCATTTCCATGTCCTTCTCCGAGTACTTTTTCGGCGTCCGAGCACCTTTCGCACCGCTGTTGCTCCGCGCGTTGCTGCTCATCGTAGCGTGTGTAGTGGGTCCGGCCTTCCCTCGGGCTATCGATCGACCGCGAATGGACTGTCGTGAAAGCGCTGCTGCTCGCGTGGATAAAGAATGAGCTCACGCTGCTGCTGCTACTGTCTTTCGCGTCCTCGTCGTCCTCGTAGCGTGTCCAGAGAGCTTGTCCGCTGCCTGCTGTTGTGGCTGTGACGACACTCTTGTTGCTCGTCTCGCTGTTGATGTTTTAAGCTGTTCTGTTCCTTCCTCTTCTCCCTCGCACTGTTTTTTCTGTTTGTTTTGCTGCACAAATCGTCGTCCTGGCTATGTGGTACAAATACCTCTCGAAGTGTAATGTATTGTAGCTGTTTGCATTCAAACAAATCGAAAACTACCAGAACTACCTATGTTTATTGGCTGTACGGGTTGGCGTGATTGTACAAATTCTTGTTTTTTCGATTTTGGCAGTTCCATTAAAACGTCAAGTTAAATCGTTGATAATTACCAAATGGTTTGCTTCAGCCTATGTCAAGAAAGACAAGATCGCTAGTCTATGGCGTCGAGAGATCATTTCATGCATATGAGAGACGCAAGCAGAAGGCGTGGCGAGACGTCGTGCGTGGAAACTACACTGCGCTGCGTTTTCCAAAAGTCGTGGCAGGATTTCCATCTATCATAGAATGCAACAAAGAGATTGTTTGCTGCTGCTATTTGTACGCAACTCTCAAAAGCTACACGAAATCAGAATTATTCGTGAATGTAACATATTGTGCTGCTATTTCATCCGAACGTAACGCATATGGAAGATAGGACTATAATTATTTATAACATAACTTTAGAAATATCAGTCAGAAAACAGCACTATTAAAATATAATGCCACATATATATACAGTCACCACAAAATAAAGTTGTAGCATTAACTATGTAGTGTGAACATTCAAATATGACGCCATGTATAGAAAACTTGCACTTGTACACTAAGAAGTTTACAACATCGGCATCAGCAGTATGCAGTTGTCGCGTACTCAATGTGTGGTATCATGTTTTAACCGTTTAATGCTGCTTCAAGTGTACCTTAATAGTACTCGTCAACTGCATTCTGTAATTTTTGTGATTTGCGATTGCAGGTACCATTTGCAATTTGGCATATATTGTACCTCGTACGCGTGGCAAGGTATCTTAAAGTATCGTATTCTATGTGTTGGTATAATTCATATGAAAAACGTTTCCACGCACACTAGGCTGTGAAACGCGATGCGCCATTTACATTTAGCTTAATCAACAATTATACGTATAGAATCACAACATCATATGTTTATACATAACAAAGAGGCTGAGTTCTATCAATGCTATATATAATCAAACCATATAGGTTTTCCAGCCGCACATTGTATAATTAATGTATGTGAAGTATTGTACTACCTCCGTCAATATTTCCATTTACACATAATTCGACAAAACTAGAACGGATATGATTTGCTGGCAGTCAGAATGATTTATTGATAATTTTAGTGTTGCGATTGCTCACCTTCGCGTAGAGACCGGAATATATTGCTATTTGTACGATAAATATTTTCAATAAATATTCTAAGAAAAAGATTAAGAATGTAATATGGACTGCGAAATGAACAGAAAACAATAGATTAGATTGATGTGTGATACAACTTCGAGACTTTTTATAATCATGAAGGCAAAGTTTCATTTTAAATTTTCAATTTTTATGAAAATTTAACACACAAACTAAGCCCTGTCATATACAATGCTAATTACATTAAAATGCATGTTTTGATATACCTGCTCTCAACTCTATGATGCTACATAAATCAAAAGTATTCATGACAGTTTTATTAAACCATGTTGTTAATGCGATTTTCAGTTATTCCATAGTTATCTACCTACCAATAGATTTCATGTCATCGGTTTACCCATTTCGCACTTCTTGATTTGCATTAATACGGATAGCGTTCCGCACTTAGGCGGCGTCAAAGGCAATCAGAGAATACACGTAGCGATTGTTTGCTTTTCTGTTTATATGCAATCTCGATTTTAACAATGATCAGCTTTTCTGCTGCTGTACATACGATCGAAATATTCATGTGAGTATACCGGTATCAAAATATGCTTCGATACATATTAATTGCCTACTGTACTAAACGCACACTAGAAAAACATCAAATACTATCAAATAATGCATGTCATAATAAATAGCAAATAACAACACCTAATGCATGACATACACGATAGCAAATAATAACGCGAGTGGACACACGTAGACAAGAGCATACAAATCTTATATACGTACGCCCAACCCCATTGTTAAGTGTCCTTAGTAACGTTTAAACATTTCGTTTGGTAGGTTGATATGATATTGTAGCACAGATAAGTAGTAAACAATGTATTTCTCATACTCAGCGCACATTGACGCACACTTACAATAAATGACACAATATATATGTCTACGCCGGAAGATGTGCACATTATGCGAAGAGCACGATGCTTTCGGCATCGCTATTCCTGCGTATACATCGAATAACGAAC
>JAADXH010001479.1:0-10876 GCA_023337595.1 Globisporangium camurandrum | reverse complement strand
CATCTCGTAACAAGATCTTCACGACATCCAACCGACCTGCTGCTGCTGCTGCGCTGACCGCAATCGACGTTCGCTTTGGATCGCGGCGCAATGCTTTCGGATATCGATTCCAGTATTGCACAAACACATCACCGAGTGTGCTTTCGTGTGCGCCATCGTCCACAAACACGTGTGGATGGAACAGCAGCAATCGCACGAACGCATGCGAACTCGAGTAACTTGCATTGAAGTGCCAGCGCTCCATCGTGTGTAGAATACAGTCGACGCGGCGTTTCCACATGGCAGGTGGCTCGTCTGCAAATCGAATCGAACATTCCGTGCGCAACAAAAAGTTCAACGCGTCGGATTCAAACAAACTGGCTTTATTCGGTCGATTGTGGACGTGCACACGGAAATGCGTTGTCAAGTGGCGATACTTTTTCGCTTCGAGCAGTGACCACAACACGAAACGATGCAGCTGCAACCGCTCGAAGCTCAAGTAGTGCCACGTTCGGTCTGCACGCGGAGGCAACGCGACGCGACCGGCCGCAACCGCGGCTGTAAACGTTGCAAACACGCGCTGGACTGCGTCGAACTGGCTTTCCGAGCTGGCTTTGTACACGAGCGAGACGTAGTGCTTCTCCCGCAAACGATTAGCGGCGACATCGCCATCGTCAAAGCGGCGTTCGAGTTCAGTGAATGCGCGCTCGGCAGTCGCAAATGGCGTCGCCCATGCCATCAGCGTCGTCTTGAGCTCATCAGTGCTGCAGTGCGACAGATCCGTAGACGCATGTGCGTCGCTGTCGGCAGCAGTAGCGGTCGTAGCAGCAGCAATGCTGTCGTCACGCAGCGCTGGCCGTGCAGTAGATGTGGCAGAGGATGACAATGACGGCGAGGGTTCGAGTTTGGGGGACGATTCGCGCGGTTGCAGGAGGTTGCCGTACGCTACAGAGGACGCTGCTGCAAAGCGACGAGTCTGCTGCAGAGTGAGCGCTGGGATGAGGGGGTGGATGCGCGGTGGTGGTAACAATGTGCTTGTAAGCGACACGGCCGCGGATGCTGCGGGTCGCCGTGCGAGACGTGCAGCAACCGCCATGGCCGTTCAAATTCGCAAATGACCAACAAATGCAGTAACAAAAAAGTGCATGATGCACAATAATATCATTTATCGTTTTCGACGGCGACATAATATATAAATAATCAGAATAGTGAGAAAATATCGTTCAACAAATACTGTAGTGTGATACTAATGCACGCATACATTTGATAGTCCTTGTGACAGATCTTTGTTGATGGACTAAACCCACATTAAAGCTTCAGTAGATGGAGTTTAGCGAACCCGAAATGTAGTGCACTCGCAAGACAGTTGTAAAAAGTGCAATCTTTCATTTGGCTGATGTATTTATTACATGCACAATAAACTGTTTGTGGTCTTGAGTTGGCTGCACGAGATAATAATATATACGGTATGTTAATGGTCACGAACACCTTCTTTAGCATGCCCTGTACATGTTTGCATAAGTTAGGTCTGTTATTAAATAGTTTTGATTTATCTCAATTTTCCTGTGATCCTATCTATCGAAACAATTGGCCCATTAAAAATGGAAAACGTGACACAGGCTTCCCTTGGTCGCCGAAACCTGTTTCACTAAATCTCCTCGAAAAAGTGATTGTACTATATAACACAGGGATAACAAAACAAAATCACACGCTGCTACAATTGCTTTCGTGTTAAATGCGGCCACCAGCAATAGCACGCGTGTGCTTAACAGGAGAGCAGCAGCGCGGACTGTACATGCACCACCTCGATAACAACAAACTCACGATAAACGAACTCGGTCAATGGGTGTGCGTGTCGTTTGAGCTCAAGCGAGCTCCGTCGACGACGGCCGTTTGGGATCTGCTCAAGCGCTTCCACGCACAACCTGCTCTCGATGATGAGTTCTCGGTCGACGTGCCAACAACGCGCGTCTCCGCGCTACTCGACCAACAGCTCACCAAGTGGATTGAGCGGTGTGCTCAGAGACGGTTGTCTATCACAGGGCATCTCATTAGTATAAAGGCAGAGCGCGTGCGGGACAAGATCGCTACGGGCGACGTCACTGCAACTACTCGCAATCGTCTCATAGCGCTGACATTCTCTAAGGGATGGCTGCAGAATTTTCAAAAGAGACAAAAGTTGCGATCCAGGCGGACTCACTGTGAAGCTGCGTCAGCGTCGGCAGAGGCAGTTACACTTGGTCGAGCACGTCTGCGTGAGATTACAAGTGGCTACAGCGCGTTCGACGTGTTCAATCTCGATGAGACTGCTCTATTCTACAGCCAACCACCGTCATCTACCATCTCGCGCGATCCGGTGCCGTGTGGGAAAAAGAACAAGAAGGGAGTCACTGTGGTGGCAACCACAAATGCAGACGGTACGGAAAAACTACCGCTGCTTTTTGTCAGATCGGCCAAAACGCCACTCTGCTTCAGACGTAACAGCAGCAAGCAGCTTTCAATTGATTACGTAAGTTCAATTAAAGCATGGATGACCAGAGCGCTGTTTCAGACTGTGTTGAACGATTGAACGAGCGCATGAAGAATGAAGGCAGACGCATTTTGCTATTGCTAGACAATGCATCGGCTCATCAAATCGATAAGGAGTTGAGCAACGTTGACCTGCACTACCTTCATCCGAACACTACGGCTGTGCTCCAAGCGATGAACGCTGGAGTAATCTCAGCGTTGAAGGCGTGGTACAGGCGACGACAAGGCATCGAAGCCGTTATTCGCGTCGATGATATTCTAGAAAGTGATGGGAACGAGTGCAGCACGACTGAATTTTACAAAACGGACATCCTTACAGCAATGCGCTGGTGCGAGGACGCGTGGGAACTCGTATCGCAATCAACAGTTGCGAATTGCTGGAAACACACTGAGGTGCTTCCTGATGACATCTACGAGCTCATTAACAGTATGACAAATGTGCATATTGGAAAGTATTATATAGACATGAAGAGAGAGAGTTAGAGATAGATAGAGACAGAAAGTCGTAAACTTGGTCGCTTTCTTCCCGCCATTCGAGTCAGTTGCAGTTGTCATGCTCTATTGTTATGCTGCAGTTGCTACTGTCGTTTGTGTTTGGCAAGATGCGTCAGCAGATGCCAGTTGAGTCGATCTGGCCGACACGTCGCTGTTTGTCTCTGCTGTGCAATGCGGGACGTCGACAGACAGACAAGCAGCCAGGTATCGAGGTGTTTGTGAGCCACACGCGCCACTTGCACAGGCAGCAGCAGCTACTGGCGGAGATACGCATATACACAGGCACACATGCAATACCGTAGAGTCGTAGCACTTCAGCTCTTGTACGTTTACTCGTTCGCGACACGGCGACCTCATGAAGCGCCGTGGCAGGACTCTTGCAGTAGACGCTACAGCCATGTAGCAACACCTGGGTGCGAGAAGTGCTGTCCTTCTGTTGTCAGTTGGTCCGCTATGCGTGTGATGGCAGCGCCGATGACTTTTGATTTTTGACATCAAATGGCCGCCATCTTTCTAACAGTGACAATTTGTAATTGTCGAGTATTTGTTACCTACTATATTTTATAACATTTAAATTTTCGCTTACCAAGGGATGCATGTATTCAAATACAGAATGAATGTCGGTGTAGATTAGATCTCATGCAATTAATGCAGGAATGGTGTTCGTCAAATCTTGATACCACTAATCACATCGTGTTCATCTCCAAAGATGGAATCGTATGTGCAAACGATAGTGATACTAAGAGTATCGTGTAATATTGCACAGCGTATGGACTATCTACTCTCGTACTACCATGACGCTGACAGTGCTCTTCATACCTGCGATTTGGTTAGCATCCTGTACAAGTGTACGTCGTATGGGATGCATCCTTAAACACTCGCATAGCCTTGAAAACCTTTAAGGCCAAAATAGGTCTATGTACGGGACGCGTTTTCATAGTTTAGTTGACTTCCTATATTTATGTTAAATTCGCTGTTCCTTTGCGTACTGGCAGGACCAAAAGCGCAACAAACAATATTGATTCGCAAACTTATAATAACAACCATATCAAGCAATAAAATATGTGCTTTTACATATATGTGAGTTTCATGACAGAAAAATCAATCGAGTAAACATTGTTTGACCGTGTCGTTTTACGATTGGATGTTAGTGACTTAGCTTACACTCGCAGTTTTTTAGCTCATTGACAGTAAGCAACGCTACATTTGAACGACTAGAACTATATATGTGAAGAGCATTCTCATATAATCCAAATGTATTCACAAATGGTGAATCCCATCAAATCCCAAAATTACTCTTTGCAAATCGTATTTTTAATATCAAGTTTGTGCGTTTTGGCTTGACGGAAATCTATATGTAAATGCGTCAAGCTCGAGAAGTCGCTTTGTATTCTTGAATTAGGTATTGTTGTTGAATATTTTCAAACCGCATGCAACTATTGTATCTGTTTCGAATCACTACTTTTATCGTTGTAACGGTGTATTCTCGATGTCACTTTTTATATACGGCCGATTAAGCCGCGTCATACTCGGTATATTTAAAACGTTTCGTTTGACGTTTCGTTGTAAGTGAACGGGTTAGAAAATACCTTGCAGCGCCAGTGGAATAGTATTGCAAAGCGTTTGCAAAGCTGTATGTGCTCGTATACTTGTCAGCGTCACTCTCGACCTTAATGTATATTTTTGTATGCAAGCTGGTTGAATAGGGCTCACGATAGTGCCGCAGAAGAAAGTTTCTACGATGCTATAATGCTCTACAGTAGCACCTACGCTGTAAAAATCGAGAGAACATACACGAGTGTCAGAAAGCACAGAAATGGAGAAACAACAATTTTTATGCAAATTGATAACGTACGAAAGAAAGAAATTTTAAAATTGCTCACAAGTAGCCAACACAGAACGTTCCGCATAACTATACGTTATCACAGTCTAAGTTACAGCATGTTACAACTAAAATCATGTCGATTTGTTGTCGTTTATGCAAGAGGTGGTGTATCATCAGCAACATCAATAAACGTATTACCACTAATAGAATAGCCTCCTCGTTCGACACACACAATTGAAGGAGAATATTCAAGCTGAAGTGTAAGTGCTGGCCTGTAAGTATAGCATGATGTGAAAATGCTTATGTATGTGTTGTACCACCACTATACATAGAGTAGTATATTTATGTTTCTACGACACTGAAGAAACATAAAACACTACCAGGTTATATTTTACCTAGATTTGGTTTCTATCCTTTAGCGAATTGATTTCGACAAGACTGTTTTGGATTGTAAGTCGTATGTTCCACAACAGTGGAAACCTTTATCTGTTGTATGGGGCATTTCTGTTTTATTACATTATGCTTGTATAATGTAATTGCTCAACGTCTGTAGGTGGTTGTACATTTGATTTTAAATGACCGTTAGGAATGGAAAGATGCAACAGAACAAACAGGTGTTTTAACACATATGTGGAACATACATGAAAAACATCTCAATACGACAATTTAGCAGCATAAGATAACACGTACTCGTTGTGCAAGAGGTACAGTAAAAATGCTTCGTTTACCATACATTGATTTTGCATTGCGATTACTTGATGTGTCGACGTGCGTCGCGGAGTGTTCGGTGGTGGTTGGATCTCAAGCTCTTGCGTATCACCCTGGAGTCATGAAATCCCTTGATTTTGTCATCGTAAGGTTGGTTTTCCTAGTATTGTTGCGTGTTGCCTTTGCTCAATCACTTGGCTTTCATACGTTTTCTCATCGTTGTGATATCTATGTCCGTTTAATTTCGCTCAAATGTGTGCTTATTACAGAGCCTGATATAGAGCCGGTGCTAAACGGATGGTATTAGATGAGCTCGTTTTGATGTTCGGTGTGGTTCATTAGAGCCTGTCAATGTGGCAGTAGCGAATCACGAGAACAAAATCAATTCTAAGAGGCGTATTTCTTGGTGCTAGACATTTACAACTAGCGAAGCTTTCAGTATGATTTTGCACAATAGTTGCGAGAGACACATGCACACTTCAGTTTAACTATCTGGTCGATATTTAAGACGAATATACAACGACCATAAACTTGTTGGTATATATATATGCATATATTTATGAACAAGCACTTTATTAGCTACCGGTAGAACGTACGTTTGATTTGTGTAAGCTAATGACATTAACTACTGTAAAGACCAACATTTCAATCGACACGTCTTGACTGAAGGCAGCGAGTTTGAAAATGGCAGTTGGAACTGATGGTGATTCCCGTGCTTATTGGTATCCACAATAATATATCCACATCAGTGCTTTTGTCAATAACTTTTCATGGCAGCTCAGTACTTAAGTATCATATACAGCACAAAACTGATACTTTGTATAACCACACATGCACTACGTATTGATGGATCGCAGTGATGTATTACTATGCTATCTACAGTATCTATGCTAGACCAAGCGCGATCCATTGCTGTCAGTCTCGAATGCCATGGTACGTTGGTGGATCCCGGTGCAACAGTGCGAGGCACATGAGCACGACGATTGCTGCGTCCATGTTTGTGGCAACGTCGACGTGATAAAACGCGCGCTTGTCGTTGCTTGGGACGTAGATCTTTGCGACTGCGACGCGCTCGCCGGTTTGGCCGCGGTCGAGCCACATGACGGCGTCTTTCCGGTCCCAGTCACCCTCGAGCACGAGGTCACACTGTTGGTTGCTCACGACGTCGTGAAACGTCGTGTGGACCAGCTTGTTGCCTGAGCAGTGCCAAGTAGAGACTGTAAAGAGCGGCTCCTCAGTCGGTTCGCTGCTAACTGCGTGGACTGCGACGTCGCGGTGTAAGTGTGTGTGCTTGTAGCTCGCAATTGCATTGCGGTCGCTGTCGAGCAGTTGCTGACGGCTCGACAGGAAGATCAGCA
Organism: Globisporangium camurandrum; assembly: GCA_023337595.1. NCBI lineage: Eukaryota > Oomycota > Peronosporomycetes > Pythiales > Pythiaceae > Globisporangium > Globisporangium camurandrum. Next base: position 3,982 of record JAADXH010001479.1, on the reverse strand, counting down.
AGTTTTTCTCGTTTGTTGTCTCGAAGCGCACGCTGCCGGGCGACGCAGCGTCGTAAAACTTGCGTTTGTGCGCCGACGGGTAGTGGTCACGGTCAGCGAGCGTAGTGGGATGTGGCGCACAGTTGCGCACGTCGAGCGCAGCGACCGGCTTCTCGAGCGTTGTGAGCGGTATGTGGAGCGATTGCGCCGAGTATGAACATCCCATTGCAGCAGTAGGAGATGAAGCGGTGGCGATGGTTGCAAAGCGTGTGTGTATTGATGTTTGCAGCAATGTGCGCTCGTTGGAGATGGAGCAAAAGTGTCAAGCTTGCGGTACAAGCGAAATGTGGTGGTACTCCCCAGGTCACAATTTTAGGGACACACACATTTTACATTATAACTTTTGATAGACTGCGATTCAAACAATGATGCTTAGATATGTTGCTCGCACGAGTGTGAGAAGTTTGCCATAGCGATGTCGCGTACTCCCAGTCCTGCCTCTCGCATACCACGGATGCGTCCGCGCTCCACGTCGAAGAGAGCTTTTACTTCGCCCATTGCGTAGGATGAGATTGTGACGTGTTTTGCCGATCTAGTGTGAATACACTTGAAAATTGTATTTATGCTGTCCCTAAGTTTCTGGCCAGCAGCAAAAATCGTAGTTTGTATGGGAGCCTATGCTCAGAATGCGAATTTGAGCGAGAAACCAACAGATCCAAACTTCTCACACTCGTGCGAGCAACATATCTAAGCATCATTGTTTGAATCGCAGTCTATCAAAAGTTATAATGTAAAATGTGTGTGTCCCTAAAATTGTGACCTGGGGTGTACCATGATTGACAAGTGATCCATCAACGTTTGTGAGTGTCTAACGGTGTGTGAACGATGTGGCTGTTGATCGTGCTGGTCCAGTAAAGATGCGCGTGCGTACAATTGCAAACTAATGCCATCGAGCTATCACCCCAGTACGACCAAATGCATCATTTTGTTTTTAGTCGTAGCGTACCAGTACTGGGTTGATAGCTTCGATTGTGCGGTTTTGTGCACATAAACACCGGTATTCATCTATTCCATGACTGTGCTTGTGGGTATCACATAAAGTATACAGGTTTCAGGTGCAATATAATTGGTATATCTGGTACTAATTCACTCCGCGATTACGACCGGATCAGTTCCAGACACTTTGCAATTTGACTCGCGCACCTCAACATACACACGCACAACACACTCCACAGTGACACCAAAAACATCGAACACCAGCATCAGCATGGGCATCGGGTCGTCGTACGAGCTGCCGGGCATCCAACTCCAGTCACTCGCAACGCCTGTTGTTGCGATCGATCCGCGCTTCGCGCGCGAGAAGCTGCTCACGCTTCGACACAAAGAGAATCCGTCCGACTTGACGGTCTCGTTCCGCAATGTGCAAACCGGCGCCATGCAGTTCACACTCAAGCAAACGAAGCACTCGAAACAACTCACGTTGTATGCCAGCGACAACGTCGCAGTCGCAAACAGCCTCACAAAGAAGCTCGAGCTCACCCCACGATACCACGTGCGTATCGGCAGCGAGCTAGACGGCGACGCCGCGTTTGTGATCAACGCCCGCTACCGCAGCAAGCTCAAGTCTGAGGTGCATGTGACGTTCACCGACCGCAAGACTGGCGAGCCGTGTGAGCTTGGGTTTGAAGGCAACTGGCACACGCGCACGGCATACTTCTGGGTCGCTCGTGGCAACCAGGGCAGTGTCCGCGAGCCTGTGGCTAAGGTTTGCTGTCCATCGAGCAACTCGCGAACTGTGTATACTGTCGAGGTCGCACCGCACATGGATGCCGCGCTAATCGCGTTGGTGTGTGCGATCCTCGATGAGCAAGAGGGGTTAGTGGATTCAATGATTGTAGGCGCTGGGAGAACAGGAAGATGATGATTGCGATGATGTGCACAATCGCAAATGGGTAGGAATGCAATGAGCATTGGACATTTGATGGCAAATTGATTTTGTAGACGTACAAATGGCTCGCATGTAATTCGGCGCTCGCTGCTTGTCACAAGCAGCCGCCACGCAGCGTCGAGTGCCGCCGGTGTTTTGGTCTCGGACGAGGTCTGGCTCGAGCACGAGTCCTTACTCGCTACGATCTCGCAGCTACAGACAGAGCGCGACGCTGCGCTGCGCGACTTCGAGTTCACTTCTTCGCAGCTCGAGCATGTGCAAAGCGAACTCGCTGATGATGCGACAACGCGCGATCTCCGTGTTTAAACAAGTCAGCGAGGGTGGATTTTGGCAGCACACGAGAAAGCGAGAACGAACGTCGTGCCCACTCATACAGCTCGCTGCGCAAGAGGCTGGGTCGTTTGGCGTGATGCGCGCGGAGGAGTGCCTTCTGCTCAAGCGTCAATCAACTGCGTGTCTTGCTCATCGTCTTTTATGCAGTGATATGTGATTTGCATCTCAAACCGGTATTTTGTGTGGTACACATATATATTTAGTTACACGAGAGCCGATAATTTGAAGGGTGTCTGTACCAGTAATCTACAAAAAACCGGTACTACATATCGCCACCACCAATACCACCAACCAGATTGTTCTCGTAGTCGTCTTGCCTGTCTGCGAGAATGTGCATGATGAGCACAATGAGCGCAGCGTCAAAGTTTCGCGCGATCTCGACTCGGGTCTTGTTCTCCAACCAGTAGACCTTTGCGACGGCCTCGAGACGCTCGCTGTGGCCTTTGCGGAGCCAGAAGAGCCCATTGCGGTCTTCCCAGTTGCCTTCGAAGCTCACGTGGCACTGTTCGCCGGTTGTGATGTCCTTGAACGTAACCTGTGCGTCAGTCCTAGTCCCAGACGCGTAGAGCGCTGCGATTTCGAATAGCGCGGCGCGCTTCTCGTGTTTCTTCCCAGAGTGCACGTAGAGGACTGGCTTGGACGAGAACGTCTTTCTGTGAACGTTCGCCACGACAGTCTGCATCGGGTCGAGCAGCACGTCGCCGCCAAAGAGCTTCTTCTTGACGGTGAAGCGCAGCGCGTCCGTGCTTGCGTTCACGAATGCGCGGCTGCGTGTGAACATCCCACTGATCGGCTTCTCTTTGAGCGCGAGGCCGTCGCGCTCACAGAACCGCGAGGCGATCGCAGCAACGGGCTCGTCCTGGGCAACGAGCCTGACTTTTGCCACGTTATCGAGCAGTTTACTTGGCATGATGGTAGCATCTTGGTGCGTGGATGTTGGTGGCCAGCAGCTGCTTGCTGACGTTGCTATCGATTGAGCGCGATGCAAAAAGAAGAATGAACAGATTCAAGTCGCTGCTGCTATTGCTCCGCAAGCTGGCAGTACCGCTGAGCACGGATGCGTATGACTCAAACATGCTTTTTGCACACTGCAATCAGTGTTGGACCATTGACCTTTGACAAGCAACATAATCAGGCATACCACCTCATGTGTATCATCGCCATTGACACACTTTCCCTCCAAAGTTATATCCACAATACTCGTACTGGGCTAAAAGTAACTGGCCAGCTCATGGCATGCGTGGAAAAAATCTAAATTGCAAGTACAATTCCGGTATCCAGACTCTGAAACAAGTATTTTTTGTGAAACTGCAAAGCGCGATGAAATGTATTGCGTATAATATTCAGTGTATTGCCTAAATTTGCACGCTTGAATTGAACCACGACAAGGTTCTAGCGTTCATGATGTCAAGTGCGGTATATTAAAGTACTAAATTTACTTTGAGACCTCGATAGCCTACCATTTCATAAGTACGCGCTTGTTGTCATCTCTTGTGTGTTGACAAATAGATGTTATCGAATAGATTCACAACAAATTGTCCAAGACTGGCCCAACACGTCACAATACTCTAGTACAACATTGCACACTCGGTGATGTGTTTGTGCAATACTGGAATCGATATCCGAAAGCATTGCGCCGCGATCCAAAGCGAACGTCGATTGCGGTCAGCGCAGCAGCAGCAGCAGGTCGGTTGGATGTCGTGAAGATCTTGTTACGAGATG
>JAADXH010001478.1:0-10880 GCA_023337595.1 Globisporangium camurandrum | reverse complement strand
TTGTTTGTGACAACAAAACCTTGGCAAATACCAAAACAGGGACTGTACAACGTCATTTTATCATTATATGAATATAACAACTTACATTACTATTTCGCACCCTGGTACTATTGATGTAAATTAACATCCAATACGTCGCACGTTTAGACAGGATGGTATACACAAATTGCATATGTAATCTTTAAAAAACTTGAGACTTGTAGCTGTCATCTTGCTTTTGCTTTAGATGGCTGCTCTTTGCCGCCATCAAATTAGGTATATCAAAATGATTTATAGCTGTGACCATATGCTTATCCATTTCACTTGACTTGCAACGAAACAAGCTGCGTGTTTAATCTAGCTTGTTTCCTTTAGTGTGTTTGACGTGTCGACAGACTATAGTACGTTCGTCAAAACAATTACGCACAGGAAGTATAACAAAGTCATACATTATAGCACCGTACTAGTACAGATCAATCAACCGTTATTTATTGCTATTACTTGCATGCATTTTCGCATTTGCATCGCAACTCTAAAGCCTCACATATACATGTCTCGTACTGCAAACTGGTCTCTGAATATATTCTACATTTTGCGATTTTATAGCGGGTTACAACATTGGTATAAACGTCCAACAAAATTGTATCGCATACAAATCTTCCATGTAATATATTGCTTGTATGGCACTATTTGAGATGAAATTTGATATTGCTGACTTATATTCACTTTAGCAATATGTTAAAGTGGTGATTTTACGTAAGGGTAATATCTGAAGTAGAAAATGTAGAAGTCAACCTATCGAAGTGTCGTATTAAATACAGAATATAATCGACTTGGTGCATAAATCGTTGCTGCTCTTTGCCACTGTCGAACAATTTCTTGTTAATTTTACAACTGTGACCACATCAGAAAATTGTTATGATCTGCTGAAAGTTGAAGAACCCAGCGGTAAGAAACAACACTTGCCTTTTCGAGGCAACTTTTTACCAATTCCAAAACAACGTCAATGTATTGGTATGTGCCCCATCCTTTTCCACTCGTAGCAGCTTCCGAGGTTAAAGAATTGATCTATCAAGCCTCCGACTACTGACGAAAGGGGCATTCAAGAAAACATAAAAAATACACCACTCAGGATGACGGAGCACATAGAGCTATCATCTGCTGTACAGCAGTCACAAATCGCAGAACTGGCGGCTATCACACTAATTTTCACTCATTGTGCAGGATTGTGGACATGCATATTGACAAAAACACCACAGTTATATGGGTGGATGAATGAAACAAATGAAATGGAAGAGTATTCACAAAATCAAAAATACAACTTGTGCAACAAAACAATTGCGCGCCAAGCACACATACATATTAAAGTCTATAACAGTGAGTGGGCATACATACATCGAAATGCTAACTAAAAACATTCAAGAGATGTGAAATTGCGACTAATACCTCGTTCTTTTAAGCATATACAAAAACAGTAATCATTCCATGAAGTGCTGTGCACAACTAAATTTTTGCCCAGCTTTGGAAAAACAGAGCATAAAAACTGTTGATGTTGAGATCATGTTGATCAAATTCAGCTGTATATAAATATCTCAGATGCACCTAATGCAACAAGTAGTTTTCGCGCGCCCACCACAAATTCGAATCTAAAGTCTATAAAAGTGTAAGATTGGCGCGATCAATATATTTACTAAGTTTGTATTCAAACTTTGCCATTCCAACAAAACAAAATGGTCAATGCTTGCTGGTAGTCATACATCAAAATAAGTAGTATAAATATTTTGTAAGCTAAAGTTAAACCATCGAGTAAGCTTACCACGAATACTTCGTTGGTGTGAGTAGTCATTCCAAAGGCTGTTATTTTATGACGTACTGCCTATCGTGATACCAATTAAAGTTGTGGAGGGTTTCCAAGTGCACAACTATAACGATATTATGTACGACCAACTTTGCGATTGGCTCAAGTGTTACATATTTTTGTATTGCGATGCAAAAACATGTAAATATAACGACGAAAATAAAGCGAGTTTGAAACTGATAAGCATGCATACACTTTTAAATTAGGCAAGCCAATTTACGACGTATCCATAACTCCGCCAGTTGTGACGTAATGATGTGTCGGAGTTATTCTGTCGTTGGTGTGTATATCTGTGCAGCGAGTCTTTTCATCGTAATAATGTGTAATTGTGTTATTTACCAAGTAGTTGGTGCCCTTGACGTAAAAATGGAGATAGACATGGACAGTAGCGAACAACGATAGTTTCTTTTGTGTCTGCATAGTACGCAAAAGTGTAAATTTTCAAAGCAACATTTTTTATTGTAATAGTTACAGAAACCGTCAATCGCCTAAAAACGCATATTACATCAATGCATTTTTCATTACTACGTCGAATTTGTACATTGATATCGGTTTCTGCCACTTTAAATACCCTACCTGATTGCACTACGCACCAATTCATTTGACACATGCTCTAGGTCTACATCTTTGACGTTTCAATGGTTTTAGCTGGTTAATGTGATTTCCGTCCGATTCGAAATGGTTTAAGACAAACAATGAAATATGGTGACAAACAAAATGCACACACGACAAGTGTCCAAACACGCAATCGACAATACATTACTCACAACGCATCGTGCATATGCGCTTTACCAGCTTGCGCATGACCAACAAGCGAAAGCAATAGCACCCGGCGCATATGTATGTTAGTGTGGTGCGCGAGTAAAGCAGTGCACTGTGGTGAGGTATTGCTTCTTTGCGTTATCAGTCTTGTGCATCAGCTGCAGTACATCGAACGCCTCAAGAGTCAGTCACCGCGCCGTCATGTGCGGATGCAGTGTAATACACTCTATGATACGTAAATATCTGTATGCACACTTTACTCAAAGCGTAAGTCCTTTTTTACGCTGTCTGTCAGGTGAGAGTGCGAGAAAGGCTGCATTGTGCGAGTTTAGTGGACTGGTGATTTTAGTTTGCTAAATATGTTGCCGCCTACTTGAGCCGAATATAAATCACTTTGGACAGTCGAAAGTGTAAAGACCACGCCCGCTTATAGCACGCACACATGTGCCACACATACGTTTATATCACACGGTTTTCAAGACTGTAAATGTCAATACGAAACTCAGAATGCTTTTTTTACATACATCTGTACAACACAAGTACATTATCACCTTTTGGTATATCATCGATTACAATCGCTTAACACATACGCGTTTGTATGGGTCAAATTTGGTACAGTAGCAGTACTATATTGCTAAGCCGAGCGTAATCTGAATGGCCGACAGTGACATATACAGGCAATCCTCCGACATGACACACAGCAATTGCGCATACCCCGCTCAAAACGATATTTTGCGCTGAAAAGCCAATCGCATCAATTTTGACAAGACTCATCATAGCCACTCATATATGTCATTGCCATCGAAACAACGGCATCACGTTTTAATCGACATTGCAAAATGCAATGTTCTCATCGACTGCGGCACGATATGTCCGCCTCAACAAGGAGCAGCAGCAAACGATCAGAGATTACGTACAGTCATCACCCGGGACGCCATACAAGGAGCTAGCTGCATGGACGGCCGCCAAGCTCAAGCTCCCTGCGCCTCGCGATGGACGCTCAATCGTATACTGCAGCGGCCAGCAACTGAAGCAACTCGTCCCCTGGCAAAGACTTTACGTGGCGTGACCAGCTCTCAGCTCGAGGAGCGACTTATGAAGTGGATCGATGCCTGTGAGTCGTAATTAATTAAAGTCCTGCCATAACTTATCCCTTTATGTTTTGTAAAGTCTCTAATATTTTATAAAAACTTTCCATGTTTGGACAAGTCAATTTTGGAGGATTGCCTGTAGTCACAATTAAGAGGCTAAAAGAGATTGGCTATTAGAGCCCCTGCATTCTATTTTACGTTAATAAATACCTCAGAGTTGAATCTACCCAGTTTAGCAATTACGCTTCCTCGTAAATTCACGAGTACGCTAATCCACGGAACTCCACTCCCCGTGACATGCAACGGTTTTAGCATGTGCTCGTACCGATCATTATTTTTCAGCACTTTACTTCTAAACTGTTCAGAGTGACTTCAATAACTGTAGTACCTGGTAGGTCATTGTGCTTTGCAACAGCAACTCAGTCGTCGTGACCGTATAACTAGATCAACTGTATAGTTTGGTCGCAAATGATGCATACCTTATTACGTGTTTGGTCGATACAAAGTGTAATTTACACGTGTTTATTATTAATTCCCAAACAGTGGACAGGAATAATAACTCATATTCAACTTTCTGATAGACGGATATTCATCTAAGCAAACATGTTATTCGGTGTAACAAACTGAGCACGTTCATTATTCCCAACAATTCATATATGTTATGAGCAACAATTCCAGATTATTGTTTCTGCCACAATTGTTTCTAATTTGATGTGGCTGTTGCTGCTTTTGCTCTTGTGATAGTGATCGTCATTACTACTACTGTTATTCGAGTTCATGTTTGTATTAGTTGTAAATTTCACTTTGACATTGGTGTTGTGTTATCTATTGCATGATTGTATTTGCGGAATTTGTGTGGTTTGCAGTTGTTGCTTATTCGAAACAAATGTACTGCTTAGTAGATTAGGCACGTGGAACATATACCGTTTGTTTAAATATTTGGAGTAATTGCAACGTTTCCTGGATCTAGTCGTTGTTCATATCGCCTCAAACTTGATTGTTACTGATGTTGTTTGTGCTTTGTTTTCATGTCTGCCATTGCATATGCTCTTGTTATATTTCATAATCCTGTTGCCACTTGTTTTCTCAAAGTACGTTTTATTGATCTATATATAGTATTATCATACGATACTATATACATTTTAAATTATTACAATAGCGGTTTTCAAATAAATCAAGTAATTCAATACACATATCAAGTGAGTGCAAAATCAACACTAGCAAGGCGTGTAGAACTCGCCATTACTTTAAAAACCGGCTGTTTAATGATAGAAAATAACAGGCGCGGCTGCAATGCCGTTCGAAAACAGCACAATATAAGTACCCACACAGAGAACGATTGAGCAAGTAGAATTATATTAAATATTCCCTGCATATGACACCCTAACTCATACAATAGCGCTGTCGCTTCAACTTAATCTTAAGTAAATGAAGTGCTCAATCTACCACCGATGAAGCAAGCTTGCGAAAGTGCTGTGCACAATGAAACCAAAACAGATTTGTTAAGCTGTATGACTCATCTTACCTATATAGTAGAGGCCAAAAATGACGGAGTAACGAAGTGTGGTGTAGTTGTTGCTGCTGTAGATTTTAAAGCAGCGGTGTAGTTCTTTGCTGGTTTGTCAGTTATAGTGATAAAAGTTCAATTTTGGCATGGGCAAACGTAGAATGAGTCAGACTGTGCATGCACACGAGAGCATAATGCAGCGTTTTGTGAGTATCTCTCATTCGCAACATCGCTCACGCACACCATCACTGTGCAACACGATGGTCGCAGCGGACCGGCTACTCAATGGCAACACACTGCTGTTGTGCATTGCTCTGCTCTCGTCAATTGACGACGCGCCACTGGTGACGTCGCTTGTTGAGTCGCAGCACAAGGCTCGATACATTAGAGGTTTCTTCTACCTGAATGTCAAGCAGCTCAGCAGTGGCGCAGTGGCGCCGCAACTGCTGCGTAAGTACAATCAAGGCAAATACTTGTTTGCATCTACAAACTCTTGTGTGTGTTGATTGCCGCTTGTGAGAACAGAGTTGCTGCTGCTGCCAAAAAGTCGACGTTTAATGGTAAATCAGCTACTTGTACTTGAGTCACGAAACCACTAGTGTGAATGTCTTTGTCTGTATACGTGTAATTAGCATTACAATTTTCGAACGCGACTGTAATTGTTGTGCAGCGCGTTGCTCTCTTATGTGTTAATCATCACTTGTTTTGCTTTCAGCTATTCTTTTTTGCGATGAACAGCATTGCACATCCATAATGAATAAAACTAACAAGGTAGGACTGCAAGTGTTGCCTGTTACGATACGAGGGTCGAATATACTGATGTCGTTCCATTCAACTATACTTGGTAAATTTTGCTCCGTGATCTTCATTTTCTGCACTCGCTGTAGCAGTTGGTAGGATGTCTGTTCAACAAGCTAGCAGACTCGCAGAAGTAACAACCGTACTGCACTAAAGATCTACTTTTCCAGTACTGCAGGATACGTGTATTTCGATGGACCTCTCCCATTTACATCGCTGCTGCTCTGTATATGCAGAAACACCGACTTCTAGTACAAATATCAATTTTGCCAATCTACCAATTATCACAGGTGGTTATGAGCTGTCACGGAATACTCAATGCGATGACGCCGTCGGACAGCTCATTGTATCCCGCAACGATACCAAGATGGATCGTGCACACGGTTAAGGATTAGTTAGACATTAACAACCCTATTTGTATCAGGTATGTATGAACTGCCAATGTTGCCCAAACGCCGTAAATGTCGAATGCAATTTTCCTTCAAGGGTTGGGTAGAGGATGAGTATCAACGTAGCATCACGAATTCTCACTCGAACGTGTTCTCCGGACAAAGCACGTATCCTACCAGCTCAAGAAGTCTGCATTTACATGCGGTGTCACGCCTTGCTCTCGTATCGGTTCAGTAATATAGTCATATTGCACATCCACAACTTTAGAGGCCTGATTTGCCTTGATTGTGCTAGCATTTTAGATCTATGCATTTTTCAAAATGGTATATTCAATGTTTTAGTTATGTTTATTCGATATATAATAACTTGCGTAATTGAGAGTCAATGTGGTAGTTATTGTTAGTTATGTTATTGAGTTTGCTACTTTAGCCATTAAGGTTGTCGTTGGCTGTTGTAATGTTGTTACAGATTGTAGAGGCGCGATTAAATCTTGTTGTAGTTGATGCACCTACTGTAATGCCGAATATTTTTATTGAGTAAAAGCATTGCTCTTACCCCAATACTGTAACCGAGATAGATGAAGTAGGTGTAGTTGGCGCTCTATTGCTGTAAAAGGATGTCATTGTGGAATAATATAACATATTCCAGAAATTTTACGCAGTTTAATGTAATTTAACGCACGTACCCCAATGTTGTGTATTGTGATATATGTGAAATGATTTTGCTGTGCAAGGTACAATGCGCTAATTGTTATAGGAATTTGTCGATGGTGATGTTGTTGATGTAGAAAATAACTATGTGATAGACATTGCAGTAGTTACTGGGAGTTGTTGTTGTCGTTGTATACATTATAACAGTTCCCGCTGTTCTTCTTCTTCATAATTTTGAAGTTGTTGCTGGTGATGTTCTTGATGTTGTTGCTGCAGCTGATGTAAACGTTTTTATAGCTATGTTAATGTCGTTGTTAATGGTGTTGTTGTTGCTGTTGTTCTTGTAGCACCTGTATATGCCGTTTCTATCCGGTTCAGCTCTATATATTGTTTATGTAACGGGGTATTTAATTTCCAGTTAATTTACGATATATTTGATATTGTATTTTTAGGCAGTTTTTCGCAAGCGTTAGTTTTAATCATAAGGTGCAGACGTCGTGGTTAGAGCTGGTATGCCTGCTTGTGAAATGCTGGAAAGTTGGCCATGTGGGTGTCTGAACTTGCGCGATGTGGCTTGTCATCGTTGGTCTTTTGACCGACGATTTAATACAATTATTTAGAGTACTTCTGTAGCAACTGTATATTACGTTTTCAGGTATTTTGCCATATATTTCCGTGCTCTACTGTACTTTTTATTTCCACCAATACGGACTATACAGTGTTGGTGTCCGTGCTATTTTGCTTATTTTGTAGTTTGTGTTATTATTGTAGCTGTTGTTGTTGTATTTGGTGTGGCTGCTTACTTATGTTATAATTGTGTTATCGTTGCTGTTGTTATGATAATGGTAAGATGGCTGTTGTGGTTTCTCTGAATGTTTTTTTGTAATTGCCACGTTGCGATATGTTGTTTTGGTGTTGTTGGTGTTGTTGGTGTTGTTGGTGTTGTTGGTGTTGTTGGTGTTGTATCCAATTTCGTATGTGATGGAGTGCTCTTTCTTTTGTGTGTTGGTGTCGTTGCTGTCGGTGAGTTGAAAAGGGAATAAAAGTAACATCTATCCATTTTACATACGAGGTCATATTTTCACCGCATTTGAGATGTGTCATAGCAAGTATAGTGGACTTCAACAATTCTAAATTTGGGTGACTCCAACTGGCGCCTCGTTGGTTTATGCGATGCTATCTAATGAAAAATGTTTGAGACTGTTAAACGATTCATATCAATCGCTTAACAGATTCGAATACTTACTATTAGCCGTCTCTGTTATGCGATCAAAATGATATGAGAATCGTTGAACTGTCTTACCAATCCTCCATAATGATAAAGTATTGAATTGCCGAGCTTGCATAACATACATTTTTTGCTTTTGTTGAGGTACGGAGATTTGAGGTGCTATATAACCCTGCAAGTAAACTACGCGCACTAAAGTATAAAATATGAATAGAAACGGCGGGATATGCATGTAATTGTGACACATGATTGCGTGGTATAAGCGGGTGTTGTATGTAGTAGTTTAGCTTACATAACCAAAATTTACCTAGTAGCTCTACATTCTGTGTAGAGTGATAGCTACTAAATGTAACTTTAGTAGATACTTTTTTATTACCATTACAACGGATATTGATTGTTTTTGTTATCGCTGTATGCATTAAAGTAGTTACGGCTGCTATTCTTGCGTTTAAAGCTATTGTTGTTGATGCTACTGATTTAATGTTTTTTGTCGTCGCCGATTGCTGCATAGTTGTACACGTACATCGCACACAAGTTCTCGACGCGATTGAGCACACGAATTGTCTCTCGACACTTAATCTCACAGTGCGACAAGTTGCAAGATTGTACATGTATAAAAGCGTCGTTAATGCGGATGCGGCAAATATTGCTACAGCATAAAAGAAACGCATAGAAAGGCGTGGAACTCCGCGTTCTTGCTGATAGTGCTTTTACGTCTTTGGTGTTTTTGTCGCTGTTGCAATGTTGTTGGAGTAAGTGTAGGTGCTCGTGTTATAGAATTGTTGTAGTTGTTGTGGCTATTGAAAATGCTAATTGCCTGCTGTAGTTGTATTTTTTTGTCGTTTGCAGAATTGTCAAGTTTTATTGTTTTGGCTCTACTTTAGTAATTGTGATAGCAATCACTCCGCAAGACAATCTTGAAACGACACATTGCTACGACACTGGCAGACATCTACGATGCAGCAACAGCGCAAGACGCTAACGATGACGATGGCAACGGAGCCGCGTGCAGGCACGAGAAGTGACAGCGACCGCGAGATGCTCTTTGTCGATCGACGGGCTTCGAGTGAGATGGCCAAGTGCTGGAGCACGAACCACTTGCGGCTGCTGTACTTGCTCTCGAAGTTTGCCATGTTCCCAACGCTGTCGGACGACGAAGAGAGCTGGCTACGCAATCTCCCGCTCCTTGTGCTCGTGTACGAGGCTATCGTGTGCGGTATCCTCGACTACGACTACTCGCCCGTGTGCATGAACATTGTCAAGAATGGCCAGTCGCGCCGCATCTGGCTCAACATGAGCCAAGACGCCAAAGCAGCGGTCGACGACTTGCGCGAGTACAGCCTCGTCAAAGCGCTCAAGACGTGCAGTGAGGACTTTCAGCCGTCGACTGCATTTCAAGTGCGCTTTTACCCACTAGACGGCACGCTGTCACTGCTACTTTCTGCGTAATGCATCTCGTAGCAGTCGACAACATCGACTCCAATTGCTCTTTTTCTCTACCACTAGGCAACGCCACTTGCTGTGACTGCGCTCGAAGGACTCGCCATCGACGAGAAGCGGCGCATCGACATGTTCTTGACGCATAGTGCTACTGACACGAACGACGACGAGAATTGCCTCGCACCCGCAACATTGACGCAGCGCGCGAGCATGTCTGGTGTCGTGCTCTTCGACAGCAGCCTCGTCATGATCGCATTCGACGTCACGGACGGACAGTTCCGGCTCGAACGCAACGACGGGTCGGTGCAAATCTCACGCGTCACGGATGTCGAAGACGTCTCGTACGTCTCGAGTCCGTACCTCCCGTCGTGCCTCATGCGCAACGAAGCCGTGTTCTCGTCGAACGCACATCGTGCGTCGCAGTGCTTCGACGGCGCGAACGATATCCAAGACGCACTGTCGTTTGCGATCGTGCTGTCACAGGTGCGCGTGATGGTCGGTGAGTGGATTCCGTTCGGTCCGAACCAGATCGTGATGCTGAACGACCGCCTCGGGTCCCTCGAGCGCTGCCAAGGTGGGTTGTTCACGTCGGAGCTCGATAGTGCACCGACGAGCACACGGTTGGAATTGGATCCCGGATTGACGAAAATCGCAATCGTCGATTTCGAATTTGCAAATTTTACAAATTTTGAAGCCGATATCCACACCCCAACGCACTCGGAACATGGTATTGTCCAGATCGAAAGCTTTGGGATGCACTTGAATGGCGACGGGACGATCGTCTACGGCATGTCGATCGATGCGATCATGGACCAGACCGCGGACTCGATCTGCGTCGACCACCTCGCACGCTTGCTGGTCGACGTTGACTTGGATTCGTCCAAGATCCTCGACGACTTGCTCTCACCGCACCAGCGGGCGCTCATGGACATGCTGTTCATGCAAGACGCACGGTCGCGGAGCAAGTTTAACTTGATTACCGCGCGTGAGATCTTGCCGAAACGACCCGTGCGCGAGTACCTCGACCGCAGCGAACAGGAGAACGAGCTCAAGCAAGTGCTTGGAGAGATCCACGCTGTGTTTGATCTGAGTGACGACGACAAGATCCTCGTCGGCCGCGACGGCATGCTCCTCGTTGGCCCAACAGCGCATCAGCACGAGCCACTCATTGTCGCGT
>JAADXH010001477.1:0-10888 GCA_023337595.1 Globisporangium camurandrum | reverse complement strand
CTCATTCTTTGGCTAGCTCAAATAGCTAAATAAAAACACATACTTGCTATGCAAAATCGCTTTATACATAGCTGTTGTTTTTATACGCATACCACACGCAAAATACCGCACATGAAATCATTATACATAATATCTACAATACTATACGACCGTACACCTAGAACTATGCTGACTACTGCAATAGCTAATGTAATTGGAAACTCGAAACGACTGGATTAAACAACAAACCATTCTATATGAGCATATATTGGTATAACACGCTAACAGCACATAACAAGTGTGTACACTATATAGCTACTTGAAATATCGCGTTTTGCATCGTTGTTTGGAAGACAGTAAGGTGTTTTCGATTTATTACAACGGATACAGCATGGCTCATAATAGATTCGCTACTCTCGTTTCCACCCAAATAGGAACGGCAAATATCTCATAATTCATTCACTTATCTCATTTCTATCAAACTAAAATCGGCAAAGATATGCGGAAAACGTGTGCGGTCGAAATATGACTTGATGTATGATAACCATAGTATCGTTGAAGTGAGTAGTATTCGACATTGTGTAGTCATGTTCGATATGATTTAAAGTGGAGTACTCTGATTATAGCACAACTTGTATATAAATGGACCAAGAGTAGATACTTCATAAAAAGAATTGGATGTGACGATAGTGACTATACCATACTAATACCAACATCCTATCGTATAACTATATGACAACCCCAAACATAATCAGACTTATCAACCATTTCGAGGTTTCGAGATAATCGCGTCTGATAGTTGGTGTTGTAAAAACAAACATATTACAATTTGCAAGAAAATGACGCACTTGTGTATTGCTCAAAACCTATTAATTATATAACCAACAGTGTAAACAGTTTGCACTATTACTTGTAAAGCCACAGTGTAAACCGTTTGCATGGCGAAATTTCACCACTTGAATGTAGCATACCTCATCACAGCAGCACAGCACCTTGCAGCCGCACACCGCCTCGCACCAGCACTACTTCGTAGCAGCACACAACTACGTAGTAGCACACCATCTCGCACAACCAACCATGTCGCAGCAGCTCGTCACAGCAAGAAGAGTCGCGGAGAGCAACACCACAGCAAGCAGCGTCACCGTGGTGACACATAAACGTGTTGACGGAGCTTACCAAAAAGCTAGCAGCGTCCTTGATGCGCACCAATTTTGTGCGGTTCGATGCTTGTATGTATGTTCTTGTGTGCATCGTGTGCTGTGTACCTGGTGCATCTGTGCGTTCGTAATGGATCTATGTGTGTACACTTGTCATTAAGCATGAATACGTATAATTTGGGTGCTAATGTGTGGTTAAGGACATCACAACCATACGACGATGAAGAAGTAGCAAACCGTGATACAAACAAAGCGCAAGACTGCAACAACTAAAGCGAATGAGAGAACATCTTTTGCGTAGAAGCGCCAGTCAATGCCCGACTGTGAGAGGACCGTTCTTCGTGGAACATCAAGCACGCACCATCCGATGTATTGATATGTCGATGAATTGGGTGATAAGAGGGAGGAAGTGCAAGCTTAGAATGAAACTTTGTATTTTTTTAGAATGAACGCTGAACGACAGAATTTCGTAGTGCCATCGTTACGTATTGACACACTTTTGATTTCTATCATTTATATTTTGGAAACTTTGTCTCGACTCCAAATTACGATTATATAAATGGTTACACTATTTAACGGACACATCGAAATTCAAAATCTAAAATCCTTCCGATTCAAATATGGCCTATAAGAGAACGTATTTTATTAAGTGTCGAATATGGTGTCTGCCAACTTGTGTGACATGCCACTATTTTGTGGTGTCACTTTTGTGGCATGACAATTGTGTGCCAAGTCACGGTAGTGTTGGAAGTCACTTCACTGTGAAGTAGCGCTAGTGTGAAGTGACTTGTGTGGGCGTGATCATTTGTTTGGATGAGACATCTCATCCAAACAAGGTGTTAGGACGAGGTAGCTTGTGACAGTTCAGGACTCGAGATTCGTTTGTGATAGTGTAGGAATCTCGTCCCATCAGGATGATAGGATGAGTGAGGATTCCACGAGAGTTCTGGTGGCTGTGAGCTTAGACGTAGGAGGCATGGATTCAAGCATGCTGCCGAACTAAAGCTCAATCAATCACTTTGCAATCTGCCAACTCGTGCCGACTGCTCTTCTCGTCTTCGCCTCGCGTCTCCTCGGCACTCGACACCTCGACCACCTCTAACTTCAACAGGTTATGAGTAGCTTTCGAAATTTAGACTCTAAACATACAAAAATAGTTATTTTCTATTGTGTCGAACAAAAGCGAGTGACCCCTCTTGAGGGTCGATTTTCCGAGTTTAAGGTGTATATCTAAGATAGCCTTCTACAATGCCCTTAAAACACGAAACATTTCTAGGTTGATAAGCGCGATATTGTTTGGGGTTGTCTCATATGCAATATTCGAACTTGGCCAAAAGTGAACAATACCACTTTGACATATCCAAATTGATTTGAATTGAGTATACCATATACATACCAACATATGCGACTGATGCATAAAGAATTGTGTGATGTTCGACCAAACGTGTGACATATTATTATTTTGGCAGTTTATACAAATTATGTGCGACAACGTCGGAGAGACTACTGTTATTTGTCTCCCAGTCGCTTAAAACCACATCGCCCACACCAATAGCAAGTCGCAACCCAACATCGGTAGCAACCGGATATTTAACTTTAGCAGTAGAGGTACAATCCCACACAAGCAACAACTTCCGGTTAAATACCCAAACCCGCTTAAATCCGAGCAATACTATCTCCCTGTCGCTTTCAATCTCGTCGATCATACCAAAACAAATTCGCAATCACGACAACAATAGTAGCCGGACTTTTAACCTCTCAAGTGGCAGGCTAGTTTGCACACAACCACCAAGTTCCGTTTTGGTACGAAAACCCGCTTATGTCCGAGCAAGCACCGTGAATTGTCTGCCTGTCTCTCCGAATCAAAAACAGAATACTAAAAACAAGTTATAGCAAGACCTAGATTATTTGAAAGATGAGGCTCTGGAAGCAGCGACGCAAAACGGTAAATGCGTCGAGATTAGTTGCTGACGGTTGCGGTTGATCGTGGCGAGGAGCTCTTTTGGTCGCGAGTGTATGTGTGCGTATATCTACAGCTGCGTTGTATACCACGTAGAGGGGGCGATTGAGCACCACATGGCATTGCGAGCTTGGTAGAGAGCGAGCCTGGTCGTTTTGCAGTCTTTACCGTCGCTCTAACTCGATTTTGCTGCTTCCGTTGCAGTCAACAACTTGGCTGGGAATCTACTCGCTTGCATTACTTGCCACAAGATGCCTACTGCACTACTTGCTCGCTGCTTGTGCTCGTGGTTTGAACGCGACAAAGTCCGGAAAGAGCTGCAGCAACAACTCATCGGCGATACTGAACAGCAAGCTCTTGACAAACACCTCGTGCTGGAGAAATTCGTGAAGCTTGAGCGCCGCGGTCTCACACGACGTTTCGCCAAAGAGCGACACGAGCGTCGATGGGAAGCTCGCGACGATCGCATCCAGAGTCTCTTGCCGCAACGTCTCGATCTCACGGGCAGTCAGTTGTGTTGGCGCTGGCGCTGGCGCAGCTGCGTTGTCACTGTCCACGACATCCGGAAACGCGTATTCACGCAGTGCAACGACGAGCGACGCGACGCGCGTTGGGTCCGTGAGCGTCTGGAACTGCCGCTCGAGCTTCCGAAAGTGACTCGCACTGAGAAACGCTTTCACGAACGACCGCGTCATGGCAAACAATTGACGCTTCACGACACCGAACGCATCAAACTCAAACACTTCACCAACGACCGCAAACAACGCGACTTCGAGCGTCTGGAGCAATCGGACTTTTGTTTCGCGCGTCTGCGTCGCTGGTGCGATCCACTTGCCTTTGCGCCACTTGCCTGTCTCCATCAACAGGACGCCGTTTGGATTTGTACTCGAGCCACGTGGCGATTCGACTGATGGACAATCGTTCGTTTGTGGAGTGAGGGACGGCGAGGCAGCAGCGCCAGTGGACCCTACAGCAGCAGCTGTGCGGTCGAGTTGGAGGAACTTGTGGACCGCGGGACTCTGCGCCAACGTATCGCGCGCCAACACACTCTGGATGAACGCTTCGAGCACATACAAGCGCTGCGTGTACGTGAGCGCCGCAACTGGGAGCGACCGCAACTGCGGCGCAACGTCGAGTAACTCCGAGTAGTCGATGCCTTTCCAGTGCGATCCCCGCACTCCAGTAGTGACAAACTTGCGCTCTTGCAGTCGTAATTTGTCGCGCAGCTGCCGCTCGAGTGTTTCAAAGTCACTGAACGTCTTCACGACGCTCCACGCGTTCGATGGATCGCGCTGCGCAAACACGATGACTTCAAACACGGGCGACGCTGTCGTGCGCGTCGCAGTCGGCGACGACGGCACGGACTCGATTTCGATCGGAGGCGAGACGCCGTTGAGGCTGTTGCGGTGGTCGCTTCCAGCGTCGTCCAGATTCGTCATTGCGTCGCTTGCGCTTGCCGTTGTGCGACTAAAGCACTTGCTCACGTGCGCATCGATCCGAATGCGATAGCGACTCGTAAACCGTTCGTAGCACGCAGCACAGACGCGCGTCTTGCGCGTCGTTTCCAGGGGCGGCGGCAGCGACGCGAACGCAAAGAACGCGTGGCATGCAGCACACACGCGCTGCTGGCAGCTCTCGCACGCATGCCATGCGTCGGTTGTTGCTGTTGTCGCGTTGGTTGCGTCGCTATCGACAGTGTTTTGGACGCGCAAGCAGCAAAAACACGTCGTGTCCATTCGATCGACCGTCGTGAGCAACGCGTCGTCGACTGGACTTGCAAGCAGCGAGTGCGACTGCTGCTGCGTTGTCGTTGAGCCAGTTGTGGTTGCTCTCGCAAGCGCCAGTGCGGCCTTCACGTCCTTACTAGACGACGAATTCGAACGTCGAAGCGACGGGATCGACCGGCGCTTGCGGGTTGTTGTTGTTGCTGGCAATTGAGGCAAAAGCAACGCAGTATCGATCAGTGGGGGACTTGCGAGCAGTAGATCCGCAAGCGGACTCGTCAAGAGCGACTTGTCAAAGCTGTTGGACCGGCGCTTCAGTAACGAGCGACTTCCAGTCGTCGTAGGCGCTTCCCCTTCAGTCCGCTGCTTTGTCACGTTGCGCTTCGTCGCGTCAAACAATTGCTTGATGTTGCGCACTTTTGTGCTGCTGACGGTCAAACTGACAGTAGCAGGCGCTTGCGGCAGCGACGCAGCGCCAAACAGCGCAGGCGGCGGTTGTGGCGACGATGACGCGGTCGTGGGACGCGTATACGACGCTCTCCGGACGTGACTGCGCGACGCCGTCGTCTCATTTGGCGTTGGTACAGCAGCAGCAGCAGCAGCAACAGCCGTCAGTACCAACGGCAGTTGCTGTCGCCGTCGGACCCACTGCCGCCGTCGCACTGCATCGATCTTGCGCTCTTTTATGTGGAACTTGTCGTCAAACGTCGTTGCGTATTCCCACTCGGTCGTCACCAAGCGCCAGTCGTCCGAGAGCCAGCGCCATTCACTCGACGGCAAATCGTGCCACCGTTTGTCGATCGTCCGACTCCATCCGTTCAGCGGCACGTATCGCTCGCCTTCCCACACGCGCTCTAAAATACAAACAGCAGCTGGTGTAGCGCCACGTCGCGTCTCCTGCTGGTGTTGTCGTGTAGCAGAAGCGACGAGCGCAACGCCAAACACTTCGGTCACGTCGCTCTGTCGTCCTAATTCACGTGGAATCTCCAACAGCGTCGCTGCTTTCGTCAATGGAAACAGACTCTGGAGGACGCGTTCCATACGCGCTGCGTCATGTAGAACTGCACGTTGTGGATCGTAGTACTTGGCAGTTGTGACTCGATCCAAGTGCAACGCAGTTGCGAATTCCCATAACGAACCGCGTTCGAATGCCACGAGGAGCCACTGGACGCCTCGTGTCGTTCGATACGACGTAGAGATGCAGGGGGGACACTGACGCGCAATAAACTGCGTGTGGAGCGCAAGAAATGGCGTCGCAACACGTCGCGTTGCCAAGTAGCGCCAGTACGAATGCTCCAATGCGCCGTCGTCTTCGTCTTCTAACAACAGCACTGAATCGCTATTGTCACCACAAGCGTCGTCGTCGTCGTCATCGTCGATCGACCGACGCAATCCAAGTGCATACACTGCTTCTAACGCAGTCACGAGGTCCCACAGCTCCTTCGCACGAGCGGAACTGCGCATTGGAGGTCGTTCGATCCCCATCCGGACGTAATTTGTAGTTGCTTTTGCCAATTGCTCGACGACAAACGATCGCGTCGCTTCAACGTCCTCCTCCTCTGCTTGCTCTCCCTCTTCCCCCTCCTCCTCTTCTCCCTCCTCCTCCTCCTCCTCTTCACAATCGTCAGCGTCCGATTCGTTGTCTTCAACCGTCGCATCGACGCCAAAGTCGTCGTCATCTGCTGTTTCCATCGCTCGCTCCTCGTCCTCCAATAGCGTTTCGTGCGTCGGTGTCAATGGCGAATGCGCTGCCAACGACGCATTGTCGTCGTCGTCTTCTTCTTCTTCTTCTTCACTCTCCCGTCCAAGATAAAATCGATTCGTTGCGTCGTCGTCTTCGGACAACGGCGGCGGCGTCAATAGATCGTCCATTGCATTCAATGGCGACACTGGACTCCGCATCGTCGTCCACTTGTTCGTCTTGCGATTCGCTTGCTGCTGCTGCTGCTGTGAGGATGGGCGTCGCAATGCTTTGGGGAACAACAGACCCGGTCGTTTGCTCATCAAACGCGTTGCAGCAACAACGCTACTCAGCGGCATCGTCGTCGTTGGTGCGTGTGCTGCTGCTGTCGTTGCTGTCGTCTGTCGTTCACTAGCATCCACAGCAGCAGTAGCACTACTGACATCTTGGGGGTGGCCACTCAACGTCCGAAAGCGTCGCTTGACTTTATTGAGGCTCGAGCCTAAATTCGCTTTCAAGTGCTGCGACGCTGCTGCTGCGGGTGACTGCGGTGGTGGTGGTGGTGGTACCAATTGCCCCCCAGCGGTACTACTAGTGCTCGTGCGGACAGTCGATTTGCTGCTCGTACCGCCGGGTAAGAACGGCCGACGATGCGGTGTCCGTACTTTTGGCACCGAGAGACTCGATTTGTGCTCATCGAGTGACGCAAACAGCGACGCAAACGCTTGTGACTTGCGATCGGGCGTATGGAGCGCAGAATGCGATGGCGACTGGACGCTGTAGCGATCGGTCCAGTCGCTCGTTGTCGCGCTTGTTGAGACAGCAGCAGTTGCTGCAGAGCTCACGACGTCGACGACTGCTTGGAACGCAGCTTCCGCCTGTTCACTGCTGCGCTGCGTTGCTTTGTACAGATAATTCGTCGTGACGCGGAGCTTGTGGAACGTTGTCGTACTCACGCTCTGGCTCTGGCTGCTACCAGGCGGCGACAGTGGCGCTGTTTCTTTCATTAGCATCGACTGGAGCGCGGCGAGAACGACGCTATTTGCAAACTGCGGCTGTGCGTACTCGGCAAGGGGCTTGAGCACTTTGAACGTTACGGCTTCCCGCAACAAATTGAGCACGAGCGACGCACACACGTTCGAATTGCCATTCGTTTGCTGCAGCAGCGCAGGCTCTAGCGCTACGAGCATCTGCGCAGCGACGTGGCGCAAGTACGCAATCTCGTGCGTCTCGCTCTTGGGATTCGTGGACGTCGCTATCAAACAGCCGGGATGCAACAGGCGTGACTGCTGCGCACGTGCAGCGACGAGCGCTTGGCGCTTTGTCAAGTGCGCTGTTGGTGTTGCTGCTGTCTCGGAGCCGTCAGTAAACGCGTCTGGCGCGTCGGCTTCGACTTGTGCAAACAGCTCGCGAAACCATCCAAGGTGGAGTCGCACGAGCTCTGCAGCAGAAGCAGCAACTGCAAGCGCTTGATGCGACTCGAGCGCAACGATCCGTGCAGCAAATGCACCCAAGAGATCGCTCAACACGAGCTGGACGTCGTTCGGAAAGTCGTCGTTTGCAGGCGACAGCGGCGCAAACCAGTACGTTACGTACTCGCGGATCGCAGATTGGATGAAGTGAGCCAGTTCGTCACTCAGTGGCGGTGGGAGATCGTAGACGGTACGCAAGTGCGTTGCGACTGGCAAGCGCTTGCGTGCGTGGAGGTGCCCGCTGGCGTCAAATAGACCTGTGGGAGACGCATAGACGCGGTCGCTCGATGTGCGTGGGAGGCTCCGTTGATGGAGACGGTAGCGACTCCACGCTTGGTCAACGAGCTCCTGTTCGTGTTGAAGTTGGTGCGACCGCAAGAACCACCAGACGCTGCTGCTACCGACGAGCATCCCAACGAGTTGTAGCATGCGGACGCACAGCCATGCAGTCGTGCGAACAAGTGCGACGACGACCCACGTGTGGCGCGACAGGACAAGCAGCAATGCGAGTGCCGGGAGCGCATGCGCGACGAGCCGTGTCGTTGACATTGTTGTATGTGTGTGCGCGTGGAGGGATGAGTTCGCTGCTTGCGATGGATGTGTGGTGGTCGTGGCGGTTGTACACGCAGACAAGCAGCGAGGTGAGTGGAGACAATGGTTGCATGTCAGTGGGAAAAATGGAGCCATCTGGACGTTAGATACGCATCATTTGCAATTGTGCCACACATGCGACACACTTGTGCACGCTCACACCGTTACGCACTTTGGTGTAGTAGTAGTCAGCGCCAGCTGAGTGATCAACGAAGAGGAAGTGCGTCGTCGTGCAGCTGCACACACCGACACACAGAGCACGCAATACTGTGGCTGACCAGCTTAAACGTTGACGTTCGATGTGTTTTGTTTTGCTATAGAAACCATTTTCCAAAGTACAGTACTGTTAGCATATTTCGACTAATATATATATACTCCTGCATATATTTACATAAAGTAGCTTTAATTGGCAAAAAACTTGGCGAATGGCCACCATTCTCGCACACAACAAGCAAAAGCTACATCAACTGCCTTGTGACGATGGCGGCTCTGTGGCGCGGCTCCAGCGCGCTTCTCCAGCGCACAACTACGCTCGGCAGCAGCAGCGGCAAGGCACTGACTGCGTCGCTTTCGTCGACAGCGACTTCGACCGCAACTTCGTCCGCATCGGCAGCAGCTGTGCCACCACCGGCGATCTCGCTCGACGCGAAAGAGTGGTCGCCTGAGAAGAAGCGCACGGGCCTTCTCGCCGTCAAGATCGGGTGCTTGCCAGTGTGGGACCACTACGGCTACCGCCACAACTGCACCGTGCTGCAGGTCGAGGAGTGCCAAGTGACGCAAGTCAAGACAGCCGATCGCCACGGCTTCAACGCCCTGCAGCTCGGCGTCGGGCTCCGCAAGCCACGGAACGTGTCGAAGCCCGTGCTCGGACACCTTGCGAAGGCCGGCGTGCCACCAAAGCGCGAACTGCAGGAGTTCCGCGTCTCGGACGATGCGCTATTGCCACTGGGGACGACGCTGTCGGCGCTCCACTTTGCGCCCGGCCAGTTTGTCGACGTCTGTGGCATCAGGTGCGTTCCCTGTCGTGTCCTCTCCTTCTCTTCTCGTTCTCGTTCTCGTTCTCTTCTCTTCTCTTCTCTCTCTTTCCACTGACTCGTTTGCGTCTATACACATACTCAAACAGCAAGGGCAAAGGCTTCCAGGGCGTCATGAAGCGCCACAACTTTGCGGGGCAGCCAGCGTCGCACGGTAACTCGAAGACGCAGCGCCACATGGGGTCGACGGGTCAGTGCCAGGACCCGGGCAAGGTCTTCAAAGGCAAGAAGATGCCTGGCCGCATGGGCGGCGACCGCGTGACGCGCGACAACTTGTGGGTCGTCAAGATCGACACGGGGCGCAATCTGCTGTACGTGAAAGGCACCGTCCCGGGCAGCAACGGCGGCATCGTTCGTGTGACCGACGCCCGGAAGAAGACGCCGGCAGCGCCATTGCCGTACCCGACGTTTGTCGGCGATGCAGGCGACGCAGCGGAGCTCATGGCGCCACACGGTGACCAGGACCCGTACAACTACGACGAGAAATAGAGAGCGAGAGAACAAGAGAGAGAGAGAGAGACAGATAGTAGGAGATAGAACCTGCCGATGGGTTTGTTGCGTGGTCGATTTGCTACGTACGAGTAAAGGGAAACAGCAGATTGCAACTTGTGCAGGTCCACGACGATCGTGTTGGTGCTGTTGCCTTGCGTCGACGGTCTATAGGCTGTGTATGCAATGCAAGCATTCAGCATTGCTACTGCAGTGTATGTTGCACACAAATGACGAAAGGGACAAGCAAGCAGCGAGAGCATGCGCTGACTTGTGGTTGCTGGTTGCTACTGGGTGGTCGCACTGATTGACTGATGGACGGAGTGCGTTGCGCAACAAGTCAGCAGGTCACGATGTGTGGTGTGAACAACAAAGCAGCGTCGCGAGTCGGAACTTTCGTCCTCGACCTGTCGTTGCTAACGGCTTTACATAGTTATAACAGGCTGATTTCGTTTGCAGTAGTGCTGCAGCTTTGTGGGTGGGTGACAAGGAGTTGCTGGGCAACCACAGCCGGCGACGAGTGCTTCGTGCATGAGCGAGCGCTTGCTTATTGTTGTAATATACGACCACGACCCTATCAATCGAGCCAACGACTTGCCTCGGGCGTTTGTGCTCGCCAGCTACTTGCTCTCATGTGGTGTTTACCTCCGTTCGGTAGTGGTTGGTCGAACTCGTAGTGACGACGACAGTCGAGAGACAGTAGTGCGTGTCTGCCTCGATCACGCACGACCATAGGTCGTTCAGTCGAGCTTGACGCGCTCTTGGTACAGTAGTTGTATTGCTCTGCTCGACAATGAAACG
>JAADXH010001476.1:0-10900 GCA_023337595.1 Globisporangium camurandrum | reverse complement strand
GAGACGGCTCAGACTGACCAACTCATCACGGAGAATATTCCCGTCCCAAATTCTCCTGGCGAAAGTTCTCACAAGCGGAGAAAATTCGCAAAACGTGATAGATTTTCAGGGGTGCGGAGACTTTTTACAGCCACAGTATTATCTCCTAACTATATATTTTATGCTACAACTTGAGTTCATGTTTTTGGTCAAAATATGCAGAGCAAATGAATATGAGTCACGCTCAGTATGGGAAAATCACAATTGCTGTTGCATAAATATTCACGCATTGTATCAAACATCCAACTCCTACTCTCTACATCAACAAGTCTCTAGCCGTCCCCCACTCGTCTGCACATGCTTCTCACTCCCTAGATCTCCGTGCGTCGTTCTGCCGTGTTGTTGTATCGATACACTGCTCGCGCACTCCGTCGCAAACCTTGTTCGCCAATCGCGACAAACGTGTCGACCTGACTGCGCTCGACGCCCTGTGCGCGCAAAACGTCTGCTAGCTGTGCGAGCACCTGTGGTGCATTCGCAAGCGTCACGTTCGATGACGCGTCTGCCGACAATGCTGCTGACGTGGGCGTGACGATTGCGTGGACGCCAGTGCTGCGCAAGAACGGATGACTCAACAACCCGTCGGGACCATCGATCGGCGGTCGTGCGCGATGGTCGCGCTGCAAACACAAGCGAATCACCGTCCGCAAGTCCTTGTTCATGAGCGACGGGAACGCAATCGCGTAGTTCGGGTCGATGATACAGCGAAACTTGTCGATGATGCTATGGACGTCGGCAAATGGCGGTTTCCCATACACGACTTGGTACAGAATGCACCCAAGCGACCAGATGTCACTCGCACGACCGACTTTCATCTTGCCGGATGGATCCCTCTGTCCGCCGGGCACAGCGTTGCCTTGAATCGCTTCCGGTGACATGTAATTCACAGTCCCGACCTGGGAATCGCGCTCAATATTCGTCGTGTCGTTCGAAATCGCTTTCGCAATCCCAAAGTCAATCAGTTTCAACGCGCCATTCACAAACAGAAAGTTCGCAGGTTTCAAATCGCCATGGATGATCCGCTCCGCGTGGATCGCATGGACTGCTTGGAGCATCTGCGTCCAAATCACACGCAAGAAATTCTCGTCTAAACTGTCTTTCATGTCCCGCAAGCGCTCGCTCAAGTCGATCTCGCCATGTTCCATCACCTGTATAGTACGAAGAAAAGAGAGAGAGAGAGAGAGAGAGAAAGTCAGCAGTCAAGTCTGTGTCAAGCACAGACGCAGCAGTAACTACGTACGACGTTGATCTGGCGCTGCTGCAGATCTTGTTCGGCTGCAACGAGCTTGATGATGTGTGGATTCCCTTGCAAGCGCTCGAGCAATTGGATCTCATTCGTGTATTGTTCAATGCTCTTCGCATCCAGACGCTTGAGTTTAATGCGCTTGAGCGCGTAGATTTTGAGATCTGGACCGAGCATCCGATAGACTTTGCTGCTGCCACCACTGCCAATTTGTTCAAGCTTGATGTACGTGAGGCCGTTTACCTGTATAGACAGCAAGACAATGAGAGAGGGTCAAAAAGAGAGAGAGAGAGAAAGAAAGAGAGAGAGAGAGAGAGAGAGACGCACTATGAATTTGCTCGAGAGCGACGCAAACGGGTCGCGTGGGACGCTGTCGACGAGCGACGGCGATGACGTCGACGTATTCGACGAGACTGAACTCACAGACATCGGACTCGTGTCCAAGTACCGATTTGTGGTAGACGACGCACTTGCGACTGCAGCAGCAACGTGTGCGAGTCGCTTCGGTGATGGAAATCGATTCGATTCGTACTGATGATGAGGCAGCGGCTCGTGTTTCACGCTGGTTGTGACTGCAGACGGCGCTTGTGGCGCTGGCGTTCCGACCTGCGCGCGGATTGCGATCGGTGACGCTTCTACTTTGACCGATGGTTCGCTTTTGATTGCGTTCGTGATGCGTCCAGTCGACAACAACGCAGTCGCAGCAGTCGCAGTCGCAGTTGTGCTGCTTGTGCTGCCGCTATGGCTCGCTGGTGTTGCTGTTGTTGTTGTTGTTGCTATCGAAGGAGTGGTTGCTACACTCGCCAGCGGTCGTGGATACCAGTTCTTGATGTACGAGATGTCACGTGCGAGTTTCTTCGTCGGTCGCACTGGCTCTTTTGGCGTACTATGCTCCTGTTTGTTTAATCCATCAAGAGCCAGTTGTCAGTCCCACATCGTCACGACTACTGCAGACCACACAGGACGACGTACCCCTCGCGGTCGCGTCATTTGGCGATCAATTGGACTGTTCATTCTCATCATCACATCGTCGTCGTCGTCGTCGTCGTCGTCGTCATCGTCGTTGTTCTCATGGAGCGTCGACGCCACCACGCGACGTGCGCTGTCCGGAGCCGTCGATGCGATCACGCGCAGAGGAGGACCGCCTACGAACGACACATAACAACAGCATCAGTACAACCGGCACATCTCTCTCTCTCTCTCTCTCGAAATACAACGTACCAAACCCAAAGAACCGTGACGTCGTTGCTGTTTTACGTGATGTCGTCTGCGCTTTCGATGCAGCAACACGCGCATCGCTGGTCGTTGCCGATGGCGTCGTGAGCACTGCACTTGCGTCTGCTGTTGTCGTCGATGCAGCTGAAGCGCGTGGAAGCTTCGACACAGTCGCATAGCCACCGGTCGCCGCATTCACCTTCAATGGCGCATGTGACAGTGTCGAGAGCGTCGCTTGCGACAGTGTTGGCGTTGTGAGCGGACTGCTATCGTTGCTGCTATTGTTGCTGCTGCTGTTATGCGTACTGCGTGGGTGGAACTTGCGTGGCGTCGTATGGAGCGTAGAAGAAGAGCTAGTGGACGCCAACAAGTGGTGCTTTGTGAGCGACGTCGAGTGTTCGCCACTCGTGAGGCGCTGGAACAATTCGTTCTTCTCGTGGACGCTGAACGCATTGTGCACAACACCAAGTTGTAAAATGTCCTGCGCTTCCAACTGATTGCCTAATGAAAGAGAGAGAGAGCCAGCGAGCGTCAGGAATAGAGCCAGCGAGCCAACAATAGAGCCAGTTGTATCGTAACGTACCGTGTTGACACTCGAACGCAGCGTACGCTTCGTAAAACCGCGCGTCGCGTTCGCCAATGCGTTCGGTCTTCATGCACTTGAACGTATCGCGCGTCTCTTTCTCGTCGCTATTGTCCGTCAATAGAGCCAGTTTCATAGCGCCAGTCAGTCGACAGCAAGTCCGAGAGCCAGTCTTCTAGTCCAACGTACGCGTGGACGTGTGCAAATAGAATGTACAGCTCGACAAAGTGGCGGTCGTTCCGGTACACTTCTTTCGGCATCAACGTTAGTGCGCGTCGAAAGAGCCGG
The DNA here is from genome assembly GCA_023337595.1 of Globisporangium camurandrum. Classification (NCBI taxonomy): domain Eukaryota; phylum Oomycota; class Peronosporomycetes; order Pythiales; family Pythiaceae; genus Globisporangium; species Globisporangium camurandrum. The sequence continues at coordinate 7,532 of JAADXH010001476.1, read as the reverse complement.
ACTTTGCTGTACAACATTGCTTCGAACGACGGCGGGTGCTGCAGCAGTGCGAGCCACCGTGCGGGGGACGTTGGGTCGCGCTTGACGTGCGCAACGAGCGCAGCGCGCGCTGCGTCGTGGTCTTTCAGGAGAAAGATGTCGCCGTCGTTCTCGCCAAAGCGGACGATGCGCGATGATGATGGCGGCTGTGGGACATAGCGAACGGAATGAGCGTGTTGGGTCATCACAAGAAAGGACGGAGAGTAGCAACGACGACGTACTTCGAGCATCGTACGGCCAGGCGTCTTTGTGACGTTGTTGTTGCTGTGGTTGCTATTGCTAAAGTTAAAGTTGCGTGGTGGTGGTTGGACGTTCTCCTTTTGGTCAGTTGGGTCGAGGATCTTGTCTGCAGCAGCAGCCAAGTGGCTGGGCGGTGCCCAGCTCGGCCGCTTGTGACTCGGCACAAACGTGTTTGCGTTCGTGGTGGCGATGTTGCTGCTGCTGCCTGTCTCACGCGCGCGTTTGCGGCCACTACTCGCAGCTGCGCTACTGCTGCTGAGCGGGTCGATCGTGCGGAGCACTCTATCGGCTGGGATCGTGAGTGCGGGGGTGCGACGCGTGTGCGATCGCGCGCTGTAGTATGTAGGTGGGTGGTTGATGGGCTGACCTGTATTGTCGAGGAGACGCGCGCGCACTTGTGGGTGCTGTTGCGGGCTGTTTGCGCGTTTGTGACTAGTGTGTCGCGTCAATACGTGCCGTGTGCTCGATGTACTACTATATTGCTGCTATCAACGAGGGTGCTGTGGTAGTTGAGAGAGACGCACAATACACGAGAGCGTCGCCGTCACCGTCACACGAGGTGTTGAGATCGTTGTCAGATGCTGTGGTTCGTCTCGTCGATGATCGTCGTGATGATGCTCGCGTTTGAAAAACTATCGAGCTGCGTGAAATTTGAATTTAGGCGCGAAATTGATTGTAAACAGGTCATATTTACATAATAGACAGGATGCTTGAATCTCGACCTGTTACTAATTGATCAAGCGAATGTTGAGACAATCGCTCGAGTGTTGCAATTGTCTACTTTTGCAAAGCGGACAGGACAAGTCCAGACTCAATCACTACAACACATCGCATGTGCGTGATGTTCGATTGATCCGTTCAGTTTGTAGGCGTCGCTACTCTCTCTCTCTCTCTTGCTTACTCCACAGCATCGATCCATCAATGCACACGTACGTATCACCTACGACTACAACTGGAGCGTCGACTTTGGGATCGCAACAGCATGCGCTGCAAAGTCCGTGCGTTTGCCACGCGGCAGTTCACTACGTAGTGCCTCCGGACCCGTGGCAATGTCGTAGTGGTTCATCGTCACGCGCGACGCATACGTCCGTGCGCCATCTGCTTTCGTCGCCGATGTCGAATCACCCATTGTCTTGTACCCGTATGGCGTGCTCTCAAACACGCCTTTCGACCAGAGCTTGACATCGAGGTTGTCACTCCGACCGCCTGCGCTACTGCTACTGCTGCTATTGCATTCGCTGCGGGATTCGCGCGACAGGTTCGCACCGTCGCGTGCGATCGCGTTCTACATTTGCAGGCAAACCGACTGCGTCAGTCGACTACTCTGGTATATGCAGTAGAACACTATTGCTTCAGCCTTAGGCTCCGCATACACGCGCACCTCTTCGTCACGACGTCGCAGGACACGATTGACTGGATCATCAAGCGTTGCACGATGGCGAATGCTGGGGTTGTCCGCCAGTGGATTGTACTCGCTCTCGATGATAATGTCACGGAACAACCCGCCTTTCTTGTTCGTGATGTCGAGGAACCGCTGGTAGTTTGCGTGCTTCGTGTCGCTGAGCGTCTTGGCATCTAGCGCAGCGACTTTGCGCTGGACTGGCGCATTGAGCTTGTCAAACACGCCAGTCGTCCACTCGTCGTGCATGCGCTGGCTCTGCCGTGCTTTCGACTGGTCGTGGAGCGCGAGCTTGTCATGGAGCTCGTCTGCGAGCGCTCGGCCGTCCTGTAGTGTGCATTCGTGGCATCGTAGTTAGTCAGTTGATCAGCATACAGCAAGCGCTCGAGGGCAGCTCGCACCTCGACGTCCTGCCAGAGCTTTGTGTACTGTGCTTCTTGTTTCGCCTTTTGCTTCTGGACGTTGTCAGCGATGCGCTCCGTAATCTTCTTCTGCATCGCCTCTTGCTCTTTCATGTACAGCTCATGTTTCATTGCGACGCGTTTCTACTGAGCGCGCGAACCATTCATGCAATCACGTGTTTCAGTATGGCGAGTAGCCACATGCGAGGAGGGTGGTTGCGTAAATGCACACAGGTGTAGCAAACCGCACCATTTGCGTCTCGCGCGACAGCGTATGTGATGGCGACAGCGACGCCGAGCCGCTACCACTGCCACCCATTGTTGTGAGCTCGAATGAGCGCCGTCCACTGGAGCTGAGCTGTGAGCGCCGCGGTGGTGAACTCGACTCGTCCAGCGCACATTGTCGAAGCTCTTCAAACTGATCCGAGTTGTGCACCCGCATGCTCATTATGGTGGTGTGTGCGGGTCGGCAGTGTACTCTGTGCTACTACCTGCGCACAGTACTCCACTTGCGTGATGTGACCTCGCGAGATCGGTTGCTTTCGTCGATAGCGCCAAGAATAGCTGCATTGTCTTTTCAATCTTGAGATTGTTTGCTCCACGATTACTGCGATCACTCTGCTTCTCACTTGACTATAATATTGATGTGACTAAAGGTTGAGAAAATCAATCAACTTTGTCCTGATTAATGTAATCATGACTCGCGATCCTTTTCGAAAGGTCGTGATTTTCTGATTCAATTGTTTGGATATGTGACGGATGGCGGATGCGTCGAGTCCTTGCAAGGTCAAGAGTGTTCATTCCGCGATCCGCACGCACGAGCTCACTTTGAAGATCGACGTCTCTCTCTATCGCGCTCAAGTGTTCCTAAACAACAACCTGCAGGCCGACGATGCACGCGTGGTCCATCTTGTTGTGTCTGCTCCTACCGATTGCAGGTGCAACTGGCGAAGACACAACGATATCGTCAGCAACGGATGTGACAGCAACAGAAAATGCGCTGCCACCAACTGAGGTGACGCCAGACGAGCTCGTGAATCTAGCTAAAACGCTGGAAGGGCTGCTTGGCGAACCGATCGAGGAACTCGTCGTAGAAGCTGCCGAACACGGCACCGGGCCAAGCGAGCTGCTCGGCTACGACAGCAATGGCGCCATCACTCCAGATGTGTACACTACCGTGAGTCCGCAGCACCATGACGTGCAGAAGCTCGTGAGTGAGTTCATGCGCACGTACCAGTCCGAGATCGACGTGGCAAACCTCGACGCGTCTGTTCTGAGCGTCGTCAAAGCGGAGGTGCGTCGGTGAAGGAGTGTGTTTCGTTATCCCATAGATAGCGGTAGAAATGATGTCAAGCTGATTGACGCTCTTCTTTTGCTTGCTGCACTCATCACAGAAGACAGCAGTACGTCCTGAGCTTGCAGAGCGCAGCTTTGGCCTCGGCGTCGACTTGATTGAAGAAAAACTCGCCCAGCGCTTCCGCGTCGTCGTGCTCATGAAGTACGTCTTCAAGTCGTCGATGTTCACGGACAAGCGACCGTACGTGACCGCCATGCGCGTCACGATGGACTGTGCGAACGTGACGGCATCCGACCACACCAACGATAACGTTGGCAGTTATGCGAGTGATGACAACACTGTCCACACTGTCCACACCGCCATGAACCTCGAGTGCGACGTGCTCGAGCACACGGACTTGCCGCGCACGCACGAGTCGACGACCGACGTCCCCGCATACATCCAGCGCGCAGTCGAGCACAGTGCGCCATCGGCGTTCCTCGAGCGCAACCAGAGCGCACTCGCACACGTGTACTACGAAGCAGTCGAGTCGCAAGCCGTTGCAACCGACAGCGTGGTCGAGTACGTGCGCTTCCGCGTGACGCGCACCGACATACACGACTGCATCCTCGTGCTGCAGCACGCCGACGGTGTGAGTGCGCTACTGTATGCCGACACGGTGTGCTTTCGCGACTACATGGCACTCTCGCTCGCGACAGCTGCGCTGCAATTCACAAAGGACCACTACGAGCCACTCACGGTCGTCGCAGCGCTCGTCGGTGCGCTCGTCGCAGTCGTACTCGTCTACCGCCGCCGCGTCACGCACAAGCGCTCGGGGTACGCGTACCTCCCAACGAAGCACGGCCTCCAGCGCCTCGCGTCCCAGCAGTCAACCAAGTCGTCGGCCCTCGATGCAGCGAGCGCAGTGGCGTCGTAGAGACAGACGCAAGCAGTAGGGAAGAAGTAGGGACAAGTATGCGCTAGTATCGAGAGGCTCTCATTCATGTCCCAAGCGCGCATCGTTATCTCTCTCTCTTTCTCTCTCTCTCTATCTATATATCTATCTATCGATCGATCTACCTATCTATCGATCGATCCGCCTCTGGAGCCCTGTGCTCGTCCTCCTACTGCTGCTGCTGCTTTGCTGCCCAGTACTTGTTGTACGCTTTCGTATGTTTCTCCAAGCGCTTCATCAACTTCTTGCGCTGGCTCTTCGTCACCAACACGGGTGGCTTCTGTGCGTCCAGCGTCGGGACACCGTCCGCGTCAAACGCACTGTACATTCCAGCAAACTCCGGCGCCTGTCGAAACAATTCGTGCGGCGCAAGCTGCAGCAACGCGTCGAGCGCCTGCTGCTTCACTTGGTGCGTCGTCTGCGCCTCGCTGCGCTCGTCACTAGCGATCGCATCGTCGTCGCTTGCTGCATTCGTTCGGAGCTTGAACACCGATTTCCCAGGCGCCAGGTCCTCGACCAGCACGCCCAGTCGCGGGAGTGCATCGTTCCGCAAAGCGTCGCACAGTGCAAGGATCTCGCGATTGTGCGACGCGCGTGGGTCCAACAGTGCTGCCGCGCGCACGGCTGCACGAAACTGCACGAGTGCATCGAGCACCGCGTCGCCATTCGCGCCAAGACCGTCGGTGGCGGTAGTTTCTCCAATCGCCTCGGCGCTGTGGCTGTTGTGCGGATCGAACAGCGCTGGGACGTGTACAAACGTCTGATAGAGCCCGTCAACGCCAAACAGTTCGAGCTGCTCTAATACAAACACTGCAACGGCCCGCAAGACGTCGTTGTGTGGTCGTTTGTCGTCGTCACGACGTTGCTGGTGCAGCACGTACGCATGTGTCTTTGCAACCAGTTGGAGAATCAGCGACAGTGCGCGTGGCGTATCGAGATCGTTTGCAAGCGCTGCGTCGACAGCTGCGCGCGTCTCAAACACGTCAGTCAACAACGCCACGTCGTCTGCATCGCACTTGGCACTTGTCCATTCGTTCTGGTTCGTTGTCGTATCGCAATTCTGAAGCGTCTGGAAGAAATTCGCCAGTTTGTCGGCAATGACAGCAGCATCGCGCACGCGATCGTGCGCGTAATGCAAGTTTGAACGGTATTTGAACTGCAAACAGAACAAGCGCCAGTGGTCGGCGGTCGAAACGGCCAGAAAGTCCGCGACGGACACAAAGTTCTTGAGCGATTTCGACATTTTGAGCCCGTCGATGTACAAATGACCGAAGTGGACGAAATGACGGCACCACTCCCCGGTTGAATGCCCATCGCAGCAGCAGCGGCTGCTGCGATGCGCTTCGCACTGCGCGATCTCGTTATTGTGGTGTGGAAAGCGCAAGTCGATGCCACCCGTGTGGACGTCGAGCGTCGCGCCGAGCACATGATGCGTCATTGCCGAGCATTCAATGTGCCACCCCGGGCGACCGCGGCCCCACGGCGAGTCCCACGCAGGTTCGTCGAGTGCTTTCGCGGTTTTCCAGAGCGCAAAGTCCCGAATGTTGCGCTTGAAGGACGCAGGAGGAGGAGGAGGAGGAGGTGACGGCTCGTCGATCGACGATCGCGCAGCAGGATCCAACTTCCCGTACGCGTCGCCGAGCTGCTGCGTGTGAAAATAGACGCCCGAGCCATCGGGTGCAGCGTACGCAAAGCCATTTGCTTCGATCTGTTGTATGTACGCGATGATCTCGTCCATGTGTTCGCTCACGCGCGTCAACGCAGTCGGTGGTTGGACGTGCAGCGCAGCCATGTCGGCCATGAACGACTGCTCTTCGTCGCGCGCAAGGGCTGTGAACGACACGTTGCGCTCCTAACAAGGCAAAGAGATGGATTTTGCTTCAGTCAGACAAGCGGCTGTATGTGCGTGGAGAGCACAACGTCCCAGAACGCACCTGTGCGCGCTGGATGATCTTGTCGTCGACGTCCGTGACGCCCATGACGAGGAAGACGTTGTACCCAAAGCGCTTCTCGAGCACGCGACGCATGATGTCCTGCGACACATATGCACGTGCGTGACCGAGGTGTGCGCGGTCGTACACGGTCGGGCCACACGCGTACCACCGAAGCACGTGTGGCGTGACCGCCGATGAGCGCGGCAGTGGCTCGAGCTCGCCAGTCAGTGAGTTGTACATGCGCACATCGTCGCGCGCTGCAGTTGAAAGCAAGCGGCGTGGCGGATGCGACGACAATATTTTCGGCAGCAGCGACGCCGTTGTTGAGCGTGTTGCTGCTGTTAGCGCACGCATCCGCAGCGGAGCCACAGCACCAAGACGCCACAGTGCAAGCATTTTGTGGCGATGGCTCGATTGGCAACTTGACAAATATTGCAAAATATTTTGCTGACCAAACTACCGGTTGCATACCGATACATTAGTGGTCGTCACAACAACAGTTGGTATCAACTATCTTATACTTCAAAGTGGTGAAGACACAGTGATGAGCAAAAATGTATGATTGTGAAACAGTATTGCTTAAGATCCACAAATCATATCTTCGTTGTGAAGAGCAGCAGCCACTGCAAGCTGGAAGTGCGCAATGAATCGTGACACGAATCTTAAGCAGTCGATCGACGAGAGGTTCGACAATGTGATGTAGACAATGAGATCACCGGCTTGTTGGTGTGCAATTAGGGATCGCGCGAGCTGCTCTCACTTGTCTTTGTTAACTGCGCTGTTGCGAGTCGCAGGGACAACACGAGCCTCGTATCGTACAGTCAATCGTTGGATACAACACACACGACACATAGACAGATACACATGTACTCACCTGCTCAACAGTGTACAGTTCATCGCGAAGCCAGTTGCTTCTGGTCGACACGCCAACAATCTCAGGCGTGCACTTTGACAAAACTTACTACTATGACAAAACCACTTTGAATGAAAAGATACTCACTTTGATCTGCAACGGGTGTAGTATTGCGACGAATTATTAGTGAGATTACAATAATACTGATGCAGTATATACGAACTTAACGTCAACACACAGTATAAACACCTTCGATTTTGAGATGTGACAATTCGTGATACACACCTGTAGTACATACAGTGCGCCTTATAATTTTACGGACACTTGATTTTTTTGAATAAAATGGCCAAAAATTAGGTTAGAAAACTTTCGTTGCATTCAAACGATGCGCAAAACAGAGCTTTATCAGCACCCAAAATGTGAGCTGATGGATCG
>JAADXH010001475.1:0-10912 GCA_023337595.1 Globisporangium camurandrum | reverse complement strand
TGATCAAATACTATTTCTAAAACAATTTGAGCTTCTCGCAATCGCAAACAAAAATCAACATCACAAGCAAACCAACAAATCAACGCCAAAAACGACCAGCATCATGAGCAGCGTCAAGGACCAGGCAGACGCCGAGATGGCGCGCTATCGCTTGCTTGTTTGGTTTCACGTACGCATTCAATTTACTGCGCTATAGAGGGTAACACTTTTTAATAGTTCTGGATTTATTGTTTTCAAATTGTAGTAAGCCAAGAACAATACGCACAGCATTTTCGTCGAATAGACTTCTGAATTTATCGCAAGCAACTTAAACTGGTGCGTTTGTGGTTATCAAGGAAATATGTTGAATATATTGTCATTCCGATGGCTGTAGTATTTGAAATATACACTGTGGAAAAATACGTTGTATTCAGTATATTCAGTATATTGGCTGCCTGAGATGGCTACATAAATTCTGAGCATTTCAGAATATATTTCAGAATTTGATCGTGTGAGTTTGCTCGTTGAAGAACTGACGCTGTCGCGATCTTCCAGCATTGTGTCGTGACGTAGCGACTATCGTATCGGCTGATGCAGCAGCATTGGCGGATAATGGAGCGTGGTTGTTGTCGACGTGCATCGTACGAAATGCCTACGAGTCGTGTGTCGAGTTTGTGCAGCGCGTTCTTGGTGTCCAGGTGGCAGAATACAAACACCAAATGAAGTGCGATATATGGTTGCGACGCGCATAACCCAATTGACTGCATTTTGTAGACGCTGATCAATCGGCCGTCGATCCTCTACCGCATTTACTTTCCTCGATTGCGCACTCTCGAAGCAGCAGCCGCCACCACATCGTGACTTGCTCTCTCGCGAAGCTGTCGATCACATTTTGCACACCAGCCCGCCAGCAAAACATATTGCGCACCACTTGTCCATTGCCCACTTCCATAGACGCACTCGCTTTCATCGACACGCACACAGTTGCGATCGCTGCAATGGAGACCGACTCGCTGCTGTCGTCGACGCCGCCGCCACATCCGCACCCACCGGCATCGACACCATCAGCAACGACATCGACACCCAAGAAGCGCAATCGGCGCGTCACAATGTCGCTCAGTGGCCGCTCGTCGCGCTCGAGCCAAGCGCTGCTCGACGATTACGACAACGACGACAATGACAATGTCTCGGACAACGACAACGACGCCGACCACGAAATGGACGAAGCCGGGCACGACAGCTACGCTGGTACGGACGAAGTCTACGGCGACGTTGCTGATGTCGACGACGACGACAACCACAACACGCCCACGTCTCCCAGCAAGAAAATCCCACCGCTCACGGGCTCGTCGAACGGCAACGCCAATCCGAATGGCAACAGCAGCAATAGCAATGGTGCATCGCACTACGCACTCATCCCATCGACTGCGTCCAAAGACGCATCGCAGCTTTCGCCGCCGCCTCCGCCATTCAACGCCCGCGACGCCGACGGTCTTCCATATTACCAGCTCTACGGCATCCAGCGCACGCACTCGTTGCCGTCTGATTTGTACAACACGGCGCGCTTCAGTCGGTTTGAGATTGAAGAAGCGCTGCGTGCGCGCGATGGCAAGAACCTCCTTACGTGGCTCCGTCTAGCGAACGGCGGCCCTCCGCCGTTTCCAAACGACGCCATCCTTCCAGACGACAACAGCACGACCGACGAGAGCGTCGATCATAACAAGAAGCGCAAAGCGCAGCACCTCGAGTCGTACGACTACGATTTCTTTGAAAGCCGCGTGAACATGCAACACGACCACGAACAGACGGAAGAAGCAATTCGGTCCTTGAACATCGGCCGGTGGGTCATGACGTTCAGTATCGGATTAGCAACAGCGCTCGTTGCGTGTTTTGTCGAAACGCTATCGAAAACGTTCTCGACGTTTCGCACGACGACGATGGCGACGTTCGTCGCACGCGAGAAGCGTGGGGACGTCCCATTCGGCACCGGCTTTGCAGTCTACGCAGGCATCAGCGTCGGGTTCGTTGCCATTGCGTCGTACTGCGTCGCGATCTTGTGTCCCGTCGCCGGTGGCTCAGGCATCTCAGAGATCAAAGCGACGCTGAATGGGATCAAGATTCATCGCGTCGTGCGCCTGAAGACGCTGTTTTGTAAAGCATTTGGGATTCTATTCAGTGTCGCCGGTGGGTTGCCGGTCGGCAAGGAAGGGCCAATGATCCACAGTGGCGCAGTCATTGGCGCAGGCTTGTCGCAAGGGAAATCGTCGAGCTTTGGTGTCGATACGAGCTGGACAAAGTTCAAAGGGTTCCGGAACGACAAAGAGAAGCGCGATTTTATTAGTTGTGGTGCCGCAGCAGGCGTTGCTGCTGCGTTTGGTGCACCGATTGGCGGCGTGTTGTTCGCGTTAGAGGAAGGCGCGTCATTCTGGCATCAGAATTTGACGTGGCGGACGTTCTTTTGTGCGATGGTGTCGGCGTTTGTGTTCAATTTCTTCATTTCGTTCATGGAGAACGAACATTTGGAGACCGACGTCAATAGCCACAGCGTGTTTGGGATGTTGGGGACGCAGACTGGGACGTTTTCGTTCGGGCCGTTTATTGGCGCGAAATCGTACGATGCGCTGGATCTTGTGTTGTTTATCAGCATGGGCGCGATCGGCGGATTGTTTGGCGCGATCTTCAATCAAGCAAACAAGGAACTGACGAAATGGCGCATGCGCTGCATGACGCACCGGTGGCTCAAGTTTTCGGAAGCGTTGGTGATTGCGTTTGCCATGGCCGCCGTGTCGTTCTGGCTGCCGTATTACTTTGGCGAGTGTCGGCCACTGGGCGGCGCGTACCCCGAGTCCCTCAGCGTGTTTTACTGTCCCGACGGGCAGTATAACGACCTCGCGTCGCTGTTTACGGTCTCGTACCAGACGTCAATCAAACAGCTACTGCACTTTACCGGCGACGCGAGCTTCTCGCCGCTGTCGCTGACGCTGTTCGTAACGGTTTTCTACGTGTTTGCGTGCTGGACGTACGGCATTGCAGTGCCATCGGGTCTGTTTGTACCGAGCCTGTTGGCCGGCGCCGCGTACGGCCGACTGTGCGTGATGGTCGCGCACTACGTCGGCTTTCCAGTCGGCGCCCAGGACGGGATGTTTGCGCTCATTGGCGCTGCGTGTATGCTCGGCGGCATGGCGCGCATGACGATCTCGTTGACGGTCATCATCCTCGAATGCACCGGTGTCGTCGAGTGGGGCTTGCCGATCATGGTGTCGCTCATGGCCGCGCGGTGGGTCGGCAATAGCTTCAACGAAGGGCTCTACGACATCCACATCCACCTCAAACGGTTGCCGTTTTTGGAATACGATCCGCCGTTCTACAGTCGCTTTCTGCGCGTCGAGAACGTCATGAGCACGCCGCCCGTGACGGTCGCACAGATCGTGAAGGCGGGCGACGTGTACGACATGCTGCGCGAGACGACGCATGGTGGGTTCCCGGTCATTATTCCACGCCGCGGTGACGATGAAGAGGTCGATGCGACTGCAAGTGGCGGCGCGGCGCGCAAGAAGCAGCGGTTTGCTGGAATCATCAACCGCCGCCACCTGTGTGTGTTGCTCCAGCGCAAGGACTTTTTCATCGACAAGCCAGCGCCGTTTACGCGCAAACCAGCAGGCGACACGACGCTGCTGTACAACGACCAGGTACGTTGTATGTTGTGATAGGATTGGAGATGGATCATTGGACTCACACTGGCTCTCTCGATGACAATAGTACGCACTGTCGTATCGTGACATTGAGAGCAACTACCCGCGGTACCCGACGATCCACGAAATTCAGCTGGACGACGACGAGCGCGACTTGTGGATGGACTTGACGCCGTACATGAACGCAACGCCGCACACTGTGCAGGACCAGACACCGGTGCCGCGCGCGTTCCGGCTGTTTCGGTCCCTTGGACTGCGTCACTTGGTGCGTGTGTGTTTGTTCCGAACAAATGGGCTGTCTATCGCCGTCCCTCACGCTCTCGTTTATCTTTTCCTTCACTATAGATCGTGTTGAACCGCCGGAACGAAGTCCGTGGCATCATCACGCGCAAGGACTTGACACCCGGGCACTTGAAGCGCTGCCTCGAGGGCTTGAGTGAGACCGAGAAGATGCGCATCCAGGGCTACTTCCATCGCCATCGCTCGGGCTCCGAGAGCTTCCGAGACGTCGAGAAGACGCTGCTCAACATTGTCGATAACTCGTAGATACATCGTGTAGATGAAGATAGAGCGAGAGAGTGAGTGTGTGTGTGTGTGAGAGAGAGAGAGAGAGAGAGAAGTACACACGAGGACGTGACATAACATAGCTTCATCACAACGTCTATTTGTTGCTTATTGTATTTGACCACGTCGGTTCATGGTGCCGGCAGCTCTCGATGGCATCGAGGTCGCCCCACAAGCCTGCAGTACAGCACGCGTCGCCGCGGAGACTGCACGCGACGCGAGCAAGTAGTCCAGCTGAACATGCACACGGTGCGAGATTTGCGAGTCCGCCGACGACGCATGCAACGTCGCATCCGCTCCAGGTCCAGCAGCTTCGTGATGCTGGTGCAAGTGCATCCGTGCCATTGTCGGCATCGCTGCTGGCGTTTTCGTCAACAGCGCACAGCGGCAGCAATGACAATGGCACGACGACCACAATGACCAGGAGCAGCAGTCGAGGTACGCCGAATCCGCATGTCGAAGCGATCCAGTCGCGCGTCGCCGACTTGATGCGTCGGTACGACGAGTCGGTTGCAGACGACACGAGTGACGACGATGATGTGCCCACCAGTGCGCCAGCACACTGGCGCGTGGGCGATGTGCTCATCGCGACGCATAGCGCGCTTACAACGGCTGGTGAGTACACCGAGCGGTCGATCGACACGGAGTTCGGCGAGGATCCGGACGTCGCGGCTGCGCTCGGCGACGGTGAGCACATTCTCGCGAGCGTCATCGAGCATGCGGCGCAGCGCACGCAGCACGTGCAGCAGATGCTCATGCGGACACTGGCGATGGTCCAGCAGCTGCAGCGCTCGAGCGAGCAGCAACGCGTCGGCGACACGCACACAGCGAGTGAGTCGAGCAGCCAGCTCCGGGAGCTCCGCGCTGCACTCGAGACACAGCAGAAGGAGAAAGCTGGCGTGCTGGCACAGCTGCAAGACCACGTCCGCAGTCATCGAGAGCTGCTCGCGACGTTCGACGAGCAGCACCAGGAGCTCAAGCGCGCGCAGATCGCAGAAGCAATGAAGACCGACGAGATGAAAACACGGAGCGACGACTTTGATCGGCGCTTGCTCGACGCGCAGCACGCGCTCGACACGTCGCAGCAGAGCGTCAGTGCGTGGCGCGACAAGCTCCAGATGAGCGACAAGAGCCGCGCCGCGAGTGACGCTCGTGTCACAGAGCTGGAGCACAAAGTCACCGAGCAAGCCGAGGAGCTCGTCAAGCACGCAGTCGTGCTGCAGGCCAAGATGCAGGACGACAAGCACAAGGAGCGCGTTCGGGACAGCGAGATCATGCGGCTCCGTGCCGCGCTGTCGGCGGCGACGCAAGCGGAGAGCAGCAAGTCGAAGCGCAGCGAGGGTACCAGTGAGACACAGCGCGAGGGGCTGCGCGTGAAGCTGCAACAGAGTGACGCCGTGGTGCGTGCGTTGCAGACACAGCTTGCGAACGAACAGCAGATAGTGCAGCAGATCGAGCGCGACAAGGACGAATTAGTGCGGCACGTCGCAGCGCTCGAAGCACAAGTCGCGTCGACGCCAATGACAGCAGGCAGCAGCATCGGAGTGCTCACGAAAGCGACGTCATTTGCGCTCTCGCTGCGGGCGTTCGTACGGCCGCCGCGTGACAAAAACGATGGTGCGACGGAGGCCACGACCAAGACGAACATCGCAGACAAGGACGACGATCTGTCGACAGCCAGCGACGACGATGATGACGACGCCGAGACGACCGCAGCCGAGCAAGCACTCACAGCGACGGTACAGCACGTGGTGGCGTCCGTGTTCCCACAGCGCCAGCACCGTGAGAGCGCGTGCGAGCAGATGGACGAGCACATCACACAGCACATTGCGCAGATTGAGAATCCGACAGCAACGACAACAGCATCGATAGTTAACAGACACGACACAGTCGAAGCATCCAGCGACAAGCAGCGGCAACATCCGGACAGCAGCAGTGTTATCGCTCCAATTGCAGCAGCAACGAGGCCACAGTCATCGTCTCCACCAGCTCTTGCTGCTCCAACTGTTGTTGTGGCAGTGGAGACTGCGCCATCCCCGTCCTCGCCGCCAAGCCTCTCGCCAGCGCCGATGAGCGACGTCGAGCGCATGAAGCTCGCATGCGACGACGAGCTCGCGCGCATGAAGCAGCAGTACGTCACGAGCTTGCTTGAGTACAAGCGACTCGTGATCGAGCAGTATGAGCGTCGCCAGGCGCAGCTCCACGAGCAGCACCGCGTCGAGGTTGAGAACCTCATCTTGCTGGTCCAGGACAAATTCAAGCGCGAAGTTGCGAAACACACCGACAAGATGCAGCGCGCAAAGGAGTCGCTGAAGCTGCTGTACCGCACGATCGTCGTCGATCGGACGACTGGTAGTGCGAGTCCGAGCACTGCGACTGACAGTAGTCGCAACGCAGCATCAACTGACGAGCCCGTGCCGCTCAAAGCGCTGCTGCGTGCTGCCGTGTTTGCCATGTCGACGTCGACGAAACGCGCTGCAGTCGCAACGACCGAGATCCAGCAGATCTGCGAGCGCGTCAAGCGCACGAACGAAAGTCGCAATAGTACTGCATCCGTGCGCGTGCCAGGCAACGAGCGACTGCCCAGTCGCGTCCACGTCGCGTGTCAAGTGAACGACGCTGACTTGGCGCCGTTGCGCAATGCCAGCAACGCACGCAGCACAGCAGTCGCACCCGAGTGCACCAACAGCGGCGGGTTGCTCGCAGATGGCGACGGTAGTAGAAACCAGCAGCACGCGAGAGCCACAGGCAAGCGCTGCCCACACGCACAACCATGTCATCGATGCGACGAGGAGTATGCGCTCTACTTGGTCGAAGGTGCAGCGCTGTCGCGTGCCGTCGTCGCAGAGCTGCGCGCGCTGCAGCCAACGCTGCCGGTTGGTGCGTACTACCTCTCGTCGACGCTCCGACATACGCTGCTGCTCGAGCTGCTGCAGTTCTACATGACACTGTCCGACGCGGAGCGGGGGCTGCGAACGGAGCAGCAGCCCCGCTTACCGATGCTCGGAGCCACTGCAGCTAGCAGTAGCAGTCGCGATAGCAACGATGTCGAAGTCTATATCGGCAGTCCGCGCGACACGCCGTTTATGCGGCGCAAAGCGCTTGAGAGCGTCCAGCGACAGCACGTGCAACGGCGGCGACAGATGCTTGCAACTAGCGGTGAGTCGATCGTGCGCTCAGCAGCACCGTCATCACCATCGTCACATTCGTACGCAGTTGCGTGGCCGTCGCCGCGGTCTCCAAGCATGTCGCCTCGGTCGCCGTAAACGGCATGGGTCTCCATCGTTTCAGCCAACGTGCTAGGACCAGTGCCATCACTTCCATCACTATAGAGTCTATGTTGCGCGACCAATTCGTCGAGTAATGACACGCACAATGATGTTGAGACCGAAACATGACATGCAAACCTTGCAAAACCCTAAGAATGCAGCGAACAGATTGTTGTAAACATGTCTTGCAGTCATACCGTAATCAACAACGCGCAAATCAGAAAGTACTTTCTTGTCTCCTTTAAGTACGCTGACCTGACCCTTGAATGCCTTTTTTGATTATTTACGATCTGGCCAATCAGATCAGTCAAAGTAGCTTTCTTAAGTACGATCATTTTGATGGTCTTGCTTGCTCACGCTTACTACGAGCAAGCGCGTGAATCGACACGCGACGTCTGCTGCTTGCGGTCTTGGTCGGCGCGTCCGTACTTCTACAGTGACTGACTGCTCCGCATCGACATGCTGCAGCGCGCATCTCACCTTGCACGCGCTTCGCGCTGCGCTGTACAGCGCCATGCTGGCGTCTCAGCGACCACATCCTCATCAACGGTTCTGCTGCGCACACACTCGAGTTGCTCTGGCAGTCACGCAGCACATGCCGTCAAGGTCACCAACAGCCACAGCAACAGCGACAGCAACAGCGCGCGATTGCCTGCCACTGGCCCTGGTCTTGCAGACTTTATTCGCGAGTCGCGCACCGACAATGACGACATTGCTGGCGCCGCTGCGGCGCTGCTCGACGAGAGCGAGATGAACTTCCCAGCGCCAACGACAATCGTGTCGCTCGAGGACCTCGAAGATGCACCATCCACTGCAACTCAGCGGACGTTCTTCATCGAGACGTACGGCTGTCAGATGAACTCGGCCGACTCCGAGATCGTCCGGTCGATCCTCCTCAGCGCGTCGTACGCACCCGCTCCGACACCCGATGCCGCGGACATTATCTTGATCAACACGTGCGCCGTGCGGGACAACGCAGAGTCGAAGATCTGGAACCGCCTCGAGCAGATCCGACAGGTGAAAGCAAAGTTGCTGCGGACGCGCGGGAAGCTCGCGGCGCAGCAGCTGCCGACCGTCGGCGTCCTCGGGTGCATGGCCGAGCGCCTCAAGACGCAATTGCTCGAGTCGGACAAGATGGTCGACCTCGTCGTCGGTCCAGACGCGTATCGGGACATTCCGAACCTCTTGCGCGTTGTCCGTGGCGATTTCAGTAGCGACAACAGCCGCCAGACCGCAGTGAATGTCCAATTGTCGCTTGATGAGACGTATGCGGACATTGCGCCCGTCCGATCGGACCCATCGAGTCCATCGGCGTTCGTCTCGATCATGCGCGGCTGCAACAACATGTGCGCGTACTGCATCGTGCCGTTCACGCGCGGTCGCGAGCGGTCGCGGGCGTTATCGTCGATCGTCGACGAAGTCCAAACGCTGCGCGATGCAGGCGTGAAGGAAGTCGTGCTGCTCGGTCAGAACGTCAATAGCTTCCACGACCGCCTGTCGCACGGCGCACAAGAGAACGGACGTGCGTACGTTGCCGCCGATGGGTTTACGAACATGTTTCAAGCCCGCAATGCGCTCGGCTATCGCTTCGTCGATCTGCTGGACGCGGTCTCACAAGTCGATCCCGAGCTGCGCATTCGATTCACGTCGCCCCACCCAAAGGACTTTCCAGACGACGTCCTGGCGCTGATGACCGACCGGCGCAACATCTGCCGCAGTGTCCACATGCCCGCACAAGCAGGCAGCTCGACGATGCTCGCACGCATGCGACGCGGCTACACGCGCGACGCATATCTCCAATTGGTCGACAACATGCGGCAGAAGCTGCCGGGCGTCGCGCTATCGTCTGACTTTATTGCTGGCTTCTGCGGTGAGACCGACGCCGAACATCAAGAGACGCTGTCGCTGATGCGCCACGTTGCATTCGACCAGGCGTTCATGTTTGCGTACAGCGTCCGCGCAAAGACGCACGCTGCGCATCGCATGGCGGACGACGTGCTGCCGTCTGTGAAGCTCGAGCGGCTCCAGCAAGTGATCGATACGTTTAGCAAAGTTGTCACGCGCAAGAACGCAGTCGAAGATACGGGCCGACTGCACGTCGTGCTCGTCCAAGGCGCGAGTCGCCGCTCGACCGACGCGAAGCCGATGCTCACGGGCTTGACCGACACGCACAAGCGCTGCGTGTTTCCAGACGTCGTCGTCCCCGCGTCGCTCCGGGCGCTCGAAGAATCCGCACAAACGACGCAAGCGTTTGCGTTTGCGCCTCTTATAAATCGCACGCACGTGCCACAAGGCGTGCGGGTCGAACGCGGGGACTACGTGCTGGTGCGCGTCGACGACGCGGGGCGCCATACGCTCCATGCGACGCCCGTGGCGCGCACGACGCTCGTGGAAGTCCATGCGATGGTCCCAACTACTGATCTTGGCGCGCGCGTGTTTGACCACGCAGCATTAGGATTGGAGCTGTAAAAGCTGGAAGGTAGAAGGGAGAAGGACGAAAGAGAGAGAGAGAGAGAGAGCGAGACAGTAGATCGATTGGATGGTAGAATGGATTCGATAGTCGTACTTTGTAGAAAGCATAATCCTATCGGCGTCCTAATGCGCAGCGACTGCGCCACGTGCGGCTTCAGCTGCGCGTTTCTGCATCTCCATTTGCAGGCTTGAGATCTATTGCGTAGGTAGGGAGAGAGTGAGGAATAGATCCAATACAATTCCATAAAGCCAGTCGCAAAACGCACATTCGAACGGATCTCGACCGCGTCTTTCTCTTTCAAGTCGATCTTTGCGTTCACTTTTTGCCTGGGAGTGTGGGAGTGTGTGAGCGAGCCAGTGTGTGTATACGCGTGTATGATACAGTGCAACGTACAGTTCGTTGTTGATAAACTCGAGGCGCTTGTTCACGTTTGCTTTCGCTTCGCCGACGTCCTGCTTGAGCAGCACGGGGCCAATGAGCTTGTAGACTTTTGCATCGTCGTCCAGCAAATCGAGCTCCTGGTGTGTGGCAGTTGACGATAGGACCGTCAGTGACCAAGCTTCGCAGACACGAGTTGACGTATGTGGCAGTAGTGCAACGCACCTTCTTGACCATCGTGTTCTCGTTTGCCTGCTGGGCGTACTGCTGGCGCTGCGTCGCAAGCACCTGCACCTCTGTTTGTTACGGGCGATGTCATGGAGAGACAAAAGCGTTAGTTTGTGTATTATGTGAGCATGTACCGACACAGCTTGATGCAGCTCGAGAACGTGCCTTCCTGGAGCACGCGGTAGCGTGCCATCTCGGCGTCTGCCTGGTCCTTGACGCTGCTCATGATGCTGGTCGTTTTTGGCGTTGATTTGTTGGTTTGCTTGTGATGTTGATTTTTGTTTGCGATTGCGAGAAGCTCAAATTGTTTTAGAAATAGTATTTGATCA
>JAADXH010001474.1:0-10914 GCA_023337595.1 Globisporangium camurandrum | reverse complement strand
GTGGCGCGCGAGTTTTGCGTGTTGGCGGGTGCGAGTAGCTCGAGACTCATGATTGAGTTGTGTGAGATGAATTGATCACTCGGCACAACAGGCATCAATGTCATGATATCGTAGCCAATCAATGCAGCCTAGCATTGTGTTACAGCACATTATATTGGGAAGATCCTAGTTGTCCGAATGATAGAAATATGTTTGTTGGCGGTATCGACTGTTACTTTGTAAGGGATTATATATATTTTCATCAAAATTCTGACACAATATGCGTCGGAATTGTCCGAATGAAACGTATGTAATTGATTGGATAAAAATGCAGAGCTGACAATTCTGATTGGTTGGTTAATAATGCAAATTTAGGACGATGTCCGAATGGTTAGCATATTCATCCATACCATAAAATATCCGACCTTCCGTATACGTATCCAACGATAATTTGCATATCGTTTTTATAACACTATCGGTACTCTGTACCGCACTGTACCAATATGAAAAACCAGTCCAGAGGCGAAGTTATTTTTCCTTGGTATTTCAGAAGCAGGCAGAGCAGCACAAATACGTCCGCACCAGACGCTCGGATTGCGGCCGATCATGCTGTTTGGCGTCATCGAGGACAAGGACGCGTACGGGTCGCTCGCCGACGACCCCAACACGCCCATGATTGCGTGCACGAGCGTCGTTCTCAAAGAGCTACCGTCACTACTCGCGTTGTGCGACGTGTGCATGTGCGAGTACACGAGTCATGATTACTGTAGCTTGCTGTCGCGGCGAGGGCGTGATCGCGAACGCGTCGCCGATCGACCACCTAACGCAGATCGCGCCCCACGTATGCCCGCGCCGGTGCGCGCATCGCGTGTTCGCCCGACATGATGGATACCGGTTCGCGGTGATCCGCACGGCGCTGAACAGTGACGACTTCCAGTACGTGCCAATCATGGCGTTTATGCCATAAAGCGTCGTGCATGTACGCGCCATTCTGCAACGCCGTCAAGTTGACGTTCACGGGCGACCGCAAGCGGTACCAGCACCCAGTCGGTGGTGTGTCGCATTCGGAACTTGCGTTTGACCACGACGCGCGTTAAGTCGTCTTCTTCGCGATCGTCACGCTGTCGCTGTTCTACACTGACATTGTCGCACGCATTGCCAAGGAGAAGCGCGTGCCCGTCGCGTGTTACATTGTCTCGGGTGAGTACAGGATGCTAGCGGGCTACGGCGCGTCGATCAGTCTGTTGCTTGCAGGCTCGAGCGTGATGATCCCGTACTTTACGCCATTCATTCTCGAGCGCCGGTCGAAGTGATACAAGAGTAAGTGACACTCGTCTGGTGCGTGTGCTACAAATGTTGATTGTATGATTGTGTGTATATGTTGTATGAGTGTTTGTAATGAAGCGAGCGTTTGTCTCTTACGTAATGAGTTTGCCTGATTGCTATTTACCATTGTGACAGCTCGCACGCGTGTGCGTATGTCTGAGCGTCTGCTCACATTTTATCCACGATCGATATGAACTGAGCCGATGTACACAACGACAAGTGCCCTCGCAGCTGCACGATCTACAACAGCAACAGTGACAATCCGTTGCAGATCCCTGCAAACACATTTGCTCGTGTGCGTTGTCTTGCGTATGTGTTTGTTTTGCATTCATCATCTTGTATGTGTCGTCGCGTGCACCAACTTACTCGCAGGCGTCTGTGACGCGAACACCGACAGTACGAGCTCACTTCACTCGATTGGCGCACCAACGGCAGCGACTTGGCCCAGTGCCGAAGTGCGTGAAATTTGCCATTGAATGTACCAGCAAGTACGGTACATTGAAGATGCGGCATCAAGACATGCAGCTGTGTGTGATCTGGTATGTAATATTACATGTTGCCTATTTTATTGTGCCTTCACCACAATATCCTACTCATGGTGTTTGGCTCTACAGTATTGATTTGCAATAAACTGACGCTAAGTGTTATGTATAATGTGTTTACGACAATCCTACAGGTTTGGATTGAGTGATCTAGTCGAATGAGTACATTGCGACGCAACCAGCGACATGTTAGCCTCGTCTCGCAAAGCCATCATCATTACACCACCGATCTACCGCGCCAATGTCTCTTCAACAACAAGTGAGGACAAAGGCGTTGACAACGACCATCACGTCGACGTTGATATGGTAGAGTAAGTAGAATATGCAAAATGAAGAGTGTATTGACATGAGTGCATCTCTTTCTACTATCTAACGCAACACTCTAACTACTCCTGTTTGTCTACAAACTCAACGATCATCTATTCCTGCTCGTTAAGGCACTGCAATGTGAAGCGCGGCGCTGGATCAACGACGCTGCCAATTGCAAGTCGCTGCTTGTATTCCACGATCAACATGTCAAACTTTCCAGCTTTGTGCAGAGCGCGCATGTGCTTCAGGACCGATTGCGAACACCTTGCTTTGATTCCGTGCTGCTCTAAGAAAGCAATTGCATCACGCTCTGCCAACTCGCCGACAGCAGTCACATCGTCGAGGTACGTATCGCTATCTTGACGTAGTGTATAACCGGTTGTGAAAAGCTTCATGAACGCTGTAATCGAGTTTGTGTCTGACGTGTGCTGCTTCTCGCCTACAGAGGTCCATAGACGCGGCTCACGACAGTACCAGTCGTACCACGTGGAGCTGAGTGACGTCGCCGCTGGTCGCTGTCGCTTCTTAATCGGCTCATCGTCACGTCGCAGATCGACCGACGTCTTTGGTAGTGACTACGCGGCCGTACTAACGCGTTCCTCGAGCACGTCCAAGCGGAGGTTTTGTTGATGAGTAATACTAATGAATTGCTCAATGACTGTCGCTTGGTGTTGTACAATCTTTTCGAGCCCACCTCCCGCTTCTTGTTTTTTCAATTGCTGTTTTGCTGCTGCTGTCGCCTTTGCTATCACAGAAGCTACGACCGGCGACCAATCAAGAAGATCAGCGATCGAGTATTGCGCATCCAGTGCACAGCTCTCCACGCGTAGCACAGCAGGGCTTGTTGCGTGCTCGCACTTGAACTGCGGGTAATGCAGCAGCACGGTCGTCATGAAAACGTCCAGCACTCGGTCGGAGACGCACAACCGCAACATATTCAGCTTCGAGCACGTCGCAAAGAGACGTTGCTGTACAGAGGCGACTCGCTCGCGCGAAAGAGAATCAAAATGCGACAAGCCCTGATGTGGTACGTCAACATTTGGTGCATATCCACTTAAAACCTTTGCGACTTTGTGATCTTCGGCTCTTGTATTGAATACGTAATTCAATGCCTTGTTCATAGTGCTCATGTTCCAAGCACCGCGGTCAAAGATCCAGCGATCAGATAGCTTGGCGCAGCTGTTGGCTTGCTGAGCGCCGCCGCGGCGAAATGAGTGGGACGTGAGCTGCTCGACAACGCCCGATGCAGACGCGATGCGCTTAAGCAGCCTGTTGATGTGGTAGTGCACTGCTAGTGGTGTTGCTGTTGCCGCTGACGCTGTTGCAAGTGTCGACGCAGTGGTATCAAAAGTCTCCAGTAGCTCGACTAGTGGCGGCTCGTCGGCGAGCGTCACTTGCTGTGGTGGCGGCTGGGCGGGGAGGTTGCTGACGAGGCCAATAGATGGCGCCATTTGGCATGCCAGAGTGAGTGCGATAGCAAAAAGCGGGTAGGTGGTGTAGTCCGAGTCAAAATGAATGTGAGAGACCTTGTTCTTCACTTGTATTTACTAGAATGAATCGCACAGAGAAAATATCGTCTGCATCCACAGACACGTTGTGTTTACGGACGTGGGTCACATCGATGCACGTCCAAACATGTACCATAGCAAAGATAGCAAACAGACATCTTGATAGTCACTCGGCATACGTGCATGAGAATACAAGTATACCATTATGCGTTTCAAGTCGTTCTTTGTGAACGCAGCAACCTTCTTTACAAAGCCGCCACCCTCTCGTTCGAGGGCAAAGCTTTCAAGAGTGCGACCCATCTTGAGTAGCTTTGTCTCAAGCGTTACACTGTGCTGCGGGAACATATCGAGCAACCACAACTTCGCTTGCAGATAGTATTGCATGCTCGTATGTTTCGTGAGCGGATTGCCTACTCTGGCATTCGTGAATGCAATGTACATGGCATACTTATCCATCACAGACACAAACACCCGCCCACTTTCGTCATTCGCAATACACGCACAAACATAGTCAAGCGTGACTTCCTCTACAGATAAAAACTTGCCAAACACCTTCACAGCCGTAGCTCTGGTGCGCTTGATGGTCGTAGACTGCAAGTCGTCGAGACCCATCGGTTGGAAACAAGGCAGATATGCAAGTGATGCCTTTTTCACTTGATGTTTGCTTTGGCATACAAATATTTCGCAATTGATTCCAACTTGATGCGTTGGAATCAATGGTTCTCCGTACCTCATTGTATCGAGCGCATTTTATTCGCCATAACAGCTTTCAACGTGGCCTCGAACTCGTCAAAATTCTATTTTGTTCAAAGGGAAATTGTTTTATTGGCTAAAAGTTACCATACAATTTTTTAATTAGGTCGGATATTTGATGATATTCATCCATACAGTATTCCTTGTACACTATGCTGCTGCCCGTCCCCAAAACTGTTTGGATCAAATTTCACAGTAAAATCAGCCATTACTAACAATAGAACAGTATGGCATATTATCGGATTAACCTACTTCAGGGACAACTAAATAGAAAAAGTGGGATCCATAATGACAATATTATGCGCAGTAGTTAGAGCAACTAGACAAAAACAGATTCTTTGACAAATATAACGGCAGTCCAAGGAAGTAAAAGTTATGAGAATGGAATAATAGATGAATCAATACTATTGCGTAAGGAAACAAATTAGGCGTAACCAAAGCAGACATGTTCGATTCTGTAAATCGAATGAAGCTAGCGGCGCATTGACATGATTTGCGAGGCGCGCCAGCGTCATTCATTTACCGACCAAATAATCAATGACAAAAACTGTTAAATCGTGTCTTGCGCTTAGTATTAAACAATTTTCTGATGCTTTTCTCATTGAAATGATTCTCTCTACAAAATGTGAGCAGCTCTCAAAATATGAAAAAATGTGTCGAATATTTCGTAAGATATAGTTCAGCTTATTTATAGACTGTACATACCACTTAAAGTTTAAGCACAAACGCTTTAGTCCCAAATACGTATTAGTGGGTGTCAGAGTTTCAGGCAGATAGTTTCCAAATAGAGAATATTTACGTGATCATGTTATTGATCGGCTCAAATTGATCTGGATTTCAAATCATATTGGGGCCGTTTTCACAGTCAGAAAAGTGGTGTGGTGCGACGTTTCACACAATCAACTCGATGGTGGTGTACAGTTTATACACTGCTGCGCGTGCATCGGCGATCCACATACAAGCTCGAGCGTGTCGAGAAGCACAACAACAATTTTTACGGTACGTGAGTGTGAGTGAACGATTGACAGCCACTTCACTTTTGTTGCTTTTGTGCGTAGCAACTCACTGAGTCAGCATGGATAAAGCAACGGCCGCAAAACAGCACCAGCAACAGTAGTGCAGTGATTCGACCTATTCAAACTCCTCGCTCTGTACTAGCGGTCTGTGCACCAGCTGCGCCTGAACGGCAGCAAAAGCGACAACCGCGAGGCGATCAATCGCACCAGAAGCAGTCACAAGCGCGCGCCGCTGACCGCTAACGAAACGCAAGCGCTTCCTGCACAATGCATCCGACGCGATGTCGTCGATAAACTGCATCATTGGTGTCGCTGATCGTAGTGGCATCCTTGGTAATCGATGCGACAGCAGCAGCAACAGTGAACAATCAATCGACAGCCGCACACTTGCAGCACTTGCACACAACATACAGGAGCACAATATACAGGAGCTGCAGAATAAGCTTTGCGTCGCACAGGACGTGCTCAAACGCGTGTGGACGTGGCAAGAGTGCTAGTGCTTCGAGTATGGTAAGCAAGTCGCTTAGCCAAGTTCACGTACTGCGTTATGACGTCAAGAAAATGCAATTGTCAAGCTATATCAACTTTCATTACGTTAAATGTTGATTGTAGTATCTGCATCTGGATCTGAACGTGTGAAAAAGATAAACTGATTTTATAGGAGACAAAATCTGCAATTTGGAAACAATCTGCCCGGACGTCTGGCGCCCAGTATTGTTAAACTCAAAATCTGGCAAACAAAAATTAAGTCAGTAAAATACCTTGTCATACAACAGGAACACAAGCATATTTTAGATGACTCGACCAAATATATCACATTCACTGAATTGATGCATTAAATCATAGCATATTCGCTGGTGTTGTATTATTCAAATAGTACACGGTAGAGCCTCACTAATGACCGGCCTTATTGTAATACCCGCTAATAGCAATCAAACCGTCATGTACAGGGCCCAACAAAAATAAACGTTTTCAAATTAAAAGCAAATGAGCGCGAAAAAGCCAACATTGCAAGTCATCTCTCAGAATAAACTCAGAGAAGTCTATAACATTGACGAAACTGCGTTCTATTATGCCGCTGTACCGCGCAGCTCAGTTTGCCTCACGAAGGTCCCCGCTCTGAAGCAAAAGGAAGCGCGTATGACTGTTGTAATGACCATCAATGCCGACGGAACAGACAAGCTGCCTCTCCTGCTCCTCAAAAAGTCTGCACGGCCGAGATGGCTTCAAGGCAAACCAGATGACGTTCACTAAAGTCAGCACATCGAAAGGGCGGATGACCGTGAAAGTCTTTCAGCAGTGGCTGTGTAATGGGCCATTACATCGATGTTGATATGTGTGGCACACATCACCTTGTTGTGCCCCATGGGTGGTAGTTACCGGTATGATACCGGTATTACCTCCGATACCCATGTGCACTGGTGACGTCATTTGATGATGTCATAGGACATGTAGTAATCATGTCGGGAATGATGGTTCCTGAATCTTTAGTATTCTTGAGGGAACACGACGAGTGACGCGTCGAGCGTCATCGTCTGGGTTCAAGAGAGAGGCTTTGGCCAATCACGTCGCAGGAAATCTTCTTGTCAGACTTCAAGTCCAAGGTCGGTGGGTTGAACCTCAAGATACTCAAGGTTTTATATTAGGATAGTAGGTTGTATATGCAGGCATGAGGTTTTACCCGTAAAACCTCTACGAGCCCTTCAGGTACTTTAAGAGTAGCGCAGGAACCACAACAGCTTTTCAATTCAGTTGCAATTTTACCATCGAGCACACAAGTCGCCTCCGCTCCTCTCTCTCTGAGACCTTCGGCTCAAGACCAGCTCGGCTAAGGCAATCGGCTCTCCTAGCGAGAGTTCCCTTTGCTAAAGTCAGCGCTTCCTCAAGACATGGGATCAGTGCCGTCCAGCTGTTCGCATACGCGATAATCAGGACTGGCCTGAGTCCCATTACACCTACAATCAGCAAGTCGCGATCAATTGAATGTTGTGACCGGTAGCGCCATCTTTACCCTTGGAATTAATAGAATGCGCATCGAACGCCAACGAGCAGGGGATCGAAGCGGCCGCTCGCTATAGCGCTCGACTCAGACACGCATCATCTGGTGTCGCGTTTGGTTGTGATGAACGATGATACACCAAACTGTAGAGTGCATCTATCTAAGCAATCATGCTCCTGTACGCACACGTCTCAACTCCGCATGCCATGTACGTGTATGGCTGCAACGGTGGTGTACTTTCGGCGAGAAAGGATTGAGTGAGACTTGAACTATCACTAAATACCGATATAACACGTCGTATCACTGGCAGGGCATTTGACGATCTACTGGACGGAGAGCTGCCGTTGCCAGAAGCTGTGCGGTCTAGAGCATTCCAAATAGAGGAGAGAACTACAATCTAATGAGCACATGCTCAAATGGTCAGTCAACCGGCCACATTAGCTAGACGTGCTCAAATTGGACTGTGTGACAGCTAGCAAGTGGCTTCATTAAAGAGACAACGTATTAAAATTTGCAAATAATAGATACTTTTGTGAAGGCATTGATACAAGATATGGTTAGGTGTGTGTTAGAAAATTTGGCGTCGATCGGTAAAACGCTCAGTTATGCGAATTTCGGACAGAATTGGTGTGTTGCTGTCGCATTGATGCTGGGGTTACTTGGCTTTGGACCCCTTCTATTTCAACTATGGTTCTTGTGGATCGCTGCGATCTTTTCTTCGAAACGGCGGCCTTAATCCGCATCGACCTTTGTAAATTTGCAATCATACGCGCGCACAGGGCCGAACGCATTTTCGTGCTACACCGTGATGTTTGTCGTGATGCGCTTGCGGCCTCTGGCATCGAACATCTGGGAGTAGAACGCGATGCTCTGTGAAATGTTGTCCGCGTCTTCTTGCCGAACTTGGCGACAATGACGTACGCACCATGGGTCTTGCCTTGTACACCGGGATACAAATCTTGACCTTTACTGGCAAGTTCGTTTGGCTGTTCGGGAACCAGTTGGCAACGTCGTGCATGTGATTGCGTCGACAGATGCGGAGTTGTATCGTCCGCGAGCGGCAAGATTGCGCATTGTCGTCACGAGCGCCGCATTGATGAAGGTGTTAGAGGGGTGCTATGTGTGTGGCCCGTGTGCCAGTGTGGGAACGGCGGCGGAGGACGTCGCTACTCGTGTGCAGGTTGTGCCGTCGTTGAGACGCATGAGTGGTTGCTTGTGTGGTTGTGCAGATGTGTTTGACAGAGTTAGCGGTACAAAGAAATCACGTGTCCGTATCGCAAGTCACCGCGTTAGTCGCGTGTGGCGTCGGTACAATACGCGCCTCGATCTTCGGCTGCAGGATTGCCGACGACGTACTCGATGAACTAGAATTTTCGCAGCTAACGAATTTTCGCAACTAACGCGCACATACTGCATAACGCTTGAGTCAGTGGTGGTGCTGACGTCAAAGCGTGACATGCGTAGTTGCATGATGTTACGTGGTGTTCCTTTTGTTTCTTATAAACACGAAACAAAATCTAATTGAAGTTGTTTTGTTCGCTCCCAAATTTTGTGTTTGCGTCAGCCACCAACATTTGGGGTGAAATAGTATTTGGCATGGCCCATTTGTCCACGCCATGTTTCAAACGGCCCCATTTGGCTATAGCCTCTCTTGAGGTGGATTTCACGAACACTCATCATAAACGCCACGAGCCCAAATCTGTGCTGTATCAGGGTTTTGCCTATACCGGTATTTTGTAATTAATTTAGCTTCTATAACACATGCACTTTAAAGTCGGGGACACAGTCCCGCTCGTCCCGAACTTACTTCCGACCACAAGAACACGCGAGGAACAAACACCGCAAAAGGGTAAAAAAGGCACACGAAGAACAAACGCCCTGCTTATAAACCTTCGTCTGCAGTATGCTGCTGGGTTGATGACCTCGAGCATTCACACGACACGTTGTTGGCGAACACCTTCTGCAACGACGACGCTCTAGTATCATCCTCACGGCGGCAACGCCGACAACGACATACACGACACACGCACTGTAGAGCACACTTTCCTGCTCTTGCCGCTGCTGTACACAGCAGTTCGCTTATTGCTTTACATCAACCGACGTACCGCGCTCGATAAAAACCTCCGCCCTCCGACGACGACGCGCGAGGGCCACGCAACGAAGCTGGCGCCTCTCCGCCCACCAACCGATGGACATGCTACGGTGCGTTTGACAGATGCATATAGGAAACTGCATTTCGTATCTCCACATGCCAATCGATGGGTCATCACGTCTGACTTGCACCATTCGAATGGAATGCGTTTCTATACAATAGTCCAATGCACTTTTGACGACTGGAGAGACGCAAGGTGCTATGAACAACCCACGTGCACTGTCGTACAACGTGCAGAGCTCCAGCGGCGGCTCAGCGCCCCATCGTCTACCACCGCCGCCATCGTCGTCGTTGTCTGCGCTGCTCGCCGCGACGTCTGACGACCGCATTGCTGTCCTTCCTGCTGGCAATGCTCCTGTGGCAGTGTCGCCGTCATCGTCGCGAAAGCGGCCGCTGCGGTTCGATCCACCGTCAACTGCAGCAACCAGCAGCAACCGCCCGTCGCGCCTCTCGTGGCAGCAGCCACAGCAGCAGCAGTCGCCAGCCAATGCCACGTCGTCATTCGTCAGTAGCTTGCGCGTCCAGATCCCTTTGCC
The DNA here is from genome assembly GCA_023337595.1 of Globisporangium camurandrum. Classification (NCBI taxonomy): domain Eukaryota; phylum Oomycota; class Peronosporomycetes; order Pythiales; family Pythiaceae; genus Globisporangium; species Globisporangium camurandrum. Next base: position 794 of record JAADXH010001474.1, on the reverse strand, counting down.
AGCACACGACTATGGCGTCACCCAAGGTCCGAACGACGACGCCGTTTACAGCCACAGCCACACAACTGAACCAGGCGGCAAGCGTCCACGACACCACCACGAGCACCAGCAGCACCAGCATGCGCCATCGAGTCCAACGTCCGTGGGCGACATTGACGACCCAAAGGCGATCCCACGCTGCGTCCACACGACGCTCGATGCGCCACCTGCGGCGCTCCAGCAGTCTGTACCAGCGTCTATCAAACCACAGACAACAGGAGCAAACGCAGCGAACGCAGCGAAGCTCCAGTCGGTCGTGCGTGGCTTGCAGCACATCTCCGAATGCACTGCGGGTTGTTTGAACCCACTGTGTGTCTCGACGCGGACGTTTGTGAAGAAAGTCGTGGGCCACATGGCCGCGATGGCGCACCGCAGTGGCCACATCCCGTCAGCGTGTGGCGCGTGCCAGTTGTGGAACAGCATCGTTGCGTCCCACGCACCGAGTTGCTCGACTGCTGCATGCGCTGTGCCGCTCTGTGCGCAGCGCAAGCAGCAAACGTGAGGAAGCGGAGAGAGTAAGAGTGGGAGAAGAGAGAGCGACGGTTTTGACATGTGTACACTAGTGGAAAGGGGCAAGAGAGAATGAGAGAATGAGAGAGAGAGAGAGAGCGAGTGCGAGTTGCAAGAATGGCAAACACCGATACTGCGAACATTTGGGTATTTCGGCAGTGACACTTCACACTTGTATGAAGTATAGAATGAGATGTGTTTATCAAATGGCTACATTTGATACTGAAGTCTCATCAACGCATTTG
>JAADXH010001473.1:0-10915 GCA_023337595.1 Globisporangium camurandrum | reverse complement strand
GTCAACGTGATGGATGCACGTGCGTGCCAGCACAAATGGCACTGTCTGGTGCTTGTGGATTGACTTTGAGTGTGTGTTACCTCACAGTCATACTCGCTTGCGATACAGTTTTTGGAGCTAACTGATACAGTAGCTAACTCCAAACACGTATCGGTGTACGAACAAGCATCGACATCTGCTTGACAGCAGCGATGCCATAAACACAACACAATGTACTGATTGACTTGTGCAAGTGAGCAAGCCGCGAGTGCTTTTGTCGTATGCGTGTAACTATGCAGTATTTGAAATCCAACATGAAAGAACACGCGAGCCATTGCCACTTGCAGCACCATTGTATTGAGAGTGGAGTTTCGACGACATGATAGAGTGACTTGCAATAGCACCAGAGCACGACACGTGCATCTACGTCTGTGCGTTCAATCGACACTTCTCTACGAGCAGCCGTAATTATCAAACTCATGCTGAAGGTTTCCGTCAGTCCTGCCGTCGCGCGCGTAGCAAATCACACCATTATTTACTGAGTAGGTCCAGCCCCCCGTGCTTTGACCTTGGCCCCATTCGTACTGGAGCAGGCTGTTGTCGCAGTTACACTGCTGCACGACGTCGCCGTTCCACTTCATGAAAAACTGGTTCCAATAAGTGCTGTAAAAAAGCGGCGAGTGCACCCAAGTGCACGCGTACTTGTACTCGTTCCAGTTCGCATTCAGCATCCCCTTGCACCATCTTCCTTGCACTCCGATCTTGCGGTCGCTTGTCGAGTTGCTCGTGGTGTTCAGAGGCGAGCTGTTTGCGATGACCTGCGGCTCAGCTGGTGCAGTCGTTGTCGTCGTTGTCAAAGCGACCGGCTCGACCTCTGGCGATGTAGCAGACGCGCTGGCAGCGACGACTGCGACGGCAAGCGCAGCGATGGAGAAAGCGCGCATGATGGCACTGATAGTCGTGGTACGCTGCCGGATGGAATGCTTGGGGGCTCGGAAGCGCGGAGTCTTGATGTCTTGATGACTTGGAGGGCGATTGGAGAATGGCAATGCGAATGCAGCAAGCGCTGCAGCGGCCAAGACTACGCGAGCACTCCACCAACGACGATACCTCGTGCTTTCGTGACCGCCCTCACTTCAACCGCTGCCTTTCATTAATTGTAAAGGCTAGTAACTGCGCACACATCGTGCGGACAAGGCAGCAGCTCAAGTTCCCGCTCGCTGAGTTGTCTTGTACCACAACAATGAAACACCTTAGTGCTTCTACCACCATCACTATTTTCTAAAATCAGTGCGTACAGTATCATTTTTTACGATTGCAATCTCCGTGTCGGTTTTTATGACTACGAAATCAAGTACAGTATTTCGAAGACGTACAACACAGTCGAACAAAGAGAAGCCCCAGACACCAGTGCCAGTAGCACAGCGGAACGCAGGACGAAAATGGGTTACACTGCCTTGCTGCTGCAATACAAAGCTCTCTGTTTGCTGGCCACTGCGGCTGCTTTCAAACGCAATCATCTCCGTGCCGTATGCGCGTATTTGCGACGTTGTTACATCGAGAGTACACTGCGTCTGCGCTCACTACGAATCGGAGCGGAGCTCGTGTACGGCAGAGAGATTGTCGGCAAGCGCATCGTCGCGACCGATGAACGATTCATTTGTGCGGTGTTCATGACCTGGGATCCCGATAAATGCATTCGGCGCCTTCCATAACCTACATATGGTGTATATATTTATGTCATCTTTATGCAACGTTCAAGTGCCCCATAATCGAGGGATGTGATATTATGCCCACCATAGCCTGCGAAACATAAAGCAAATAAACTTGACATTTGTGAAAAACCGAAACCCATGCAGTCCAACGTTGATTTAGCGTGGCTGCTTTTGCCCTCAATACCCGCGCACTTGCCAATCCTAAGCCACGAGTCCTTACACATGCATGCCGCCGTCATGTGGTTGGTATAGATGGGCCACGGCGCCAGAAGTTCACGTTGCAGAGCTACCACTACTGAACCTGGCAGTGCCGCTCGAGCCGTCACTCAACACTGGAGCACTGCATTCATACACCTTACCAGCGTAGGAAGAAAGCGACACTAATCCTCCGATGTCGACACACCGCTCATACAACCAGCGAGAGACGAATCGTCCCCGTCAGCTGCCCACTACATGCACGCTCGCGACGCCACAGGTGCCGGGCACGTCTGTAAATGGTACGAGCGTAAGCGCAGGCGAAAGCCAACTAGTGGCAAGCTGCGTACGCTGGCGACGCGGCAATGGCTTGTCGACGAGTAGCGGCGGACAGCGCGGAAGTGCTTGCTCACGACAAATAGCCCGCCGCGCGTGTCGACATGGAGCGTGTACACGCAATGCGCGTCGATCTTCGCAACGCCGGTGAAGCGGACGCTCGCCTTCGTGAGCGGCGTTTTGCTGCTGTCACTCATGCTCGACGACGCGTTGCTGATACTTGCGCGTTGCGCCCACTCATAGTAGTGTTCGGTTGCGCACACGCGCTGCTGCTGCTTATCAAAAATAGACAGGTTCAAGGTCTCATCCACACTCACACTTATGCTGTTGTGTACTCGAGCGTCTATCTTGCGCTGCTGTGGTTAGAGTGCTCCAAACTATGCGAAGTTCAGATTTGCACCAAACTATTTAGTTGCCAGTACTTACGGATCGAAATTGGTTACGGACTTAAGTAAGAGGGTCGTTACAACAATCCACGCTGATACCACTCAGCCCAATATTTGAGGCAAGTTCAAGACGCTATAAAGTTGTACTTAAAGCGCGACTTGTCACAACTCCACTCGACTTCTATCTAATCTTCCACAAGGTGAAATACGATTTCGGCATCGACGTGCGCGTTCACTGCTTCCGACGTTGTCTCAAGCGTTCTCGTGGTCGAGAACCTGCCGCTTGCGATCGCGTGGATTGATGTCGAACGTGGACTCCGTCGGCGCTTCGTTCTTCGGTATACTGAAAGTCGTCTAAAGAATTTGAGCAAGCCAGTCGAGATCTTAACAAGACCAACGGAAAGCGAGAACGCCGACGCGCGCGAAGACATCGTCATCACCATTGCGGTGTTTCTTTGCTGATGTGCTCTCATCCTTATCTTTAACGTTGGGCATGAGCGTGACTACAGTCCGCTATACAACATCATTTGTCGCAATCGCAACACTCTAGGACGCTATCATTACACGTCGGCGAGTTGCCAATTAAAAGATGTTGTACGTCAATATGCGATCGATTGTCCTGATGGACGCGAGCAACAACTACCACGTTGTGCCTGTAGGCGACACGGCGCGGCAGAGTGCAATGGCATTGACCTCTTTATTTGTCATGTGTAAGAAGACTTACAGTCTCCAACAGTAAAGGAGGTGACGAAGATAGCAAGTGCGAAAGCACAGGGGCTAAGCACGTGAACGACAGAAGCGAGCGGTAAGTGCGATACGTTTTTGGGGTGTATGGAGGCAGGGACACCGTCAAGAGTGAAAAAGACAACAAAGACGATGAAGCAAAACCAAAGATCTCTAGCACGACACGCATCTGGGTCGAGTGCACGGCGCGAGTGTGCCTCCTATTATAAGTATTGTTTGCATCGGCTGCACATGCACTCGTGAGTCTGCAAGTGAAAAGATCGTATCCATTCTCCTGGGAGACTTGCGCGGGCTTGATGATGCGTACCTGAACGAGGTGACTAGCTCGTTCAAAAAGAACCGAAATGTCCGATAAACGCCGTTTATTGCTGAAGTTAATGCGTCGCGATGTTTGAACGAAGCAAATTTACTATTTGCGACGGCCGTTATAGTTCAGTTCACAGTAGAACACTGAATGATGACGTCCTGCGGTCGTGTGATGGTGTAAAGAAGCCGAGCCGCGATGTCAGTGTTACTGCGACGAACTCTGTCACGATTTGCGCCGTCGAGACTCTCGGCTTATGAAAGCGAGCGACTGTACAGCGATCTGCGCACAACTTTATGACGTGTGAACATTACGAATCGACGGACGTTTCGATGGCTGATGTCGAAATTCAGTTAAATCGGATTTGTTTGGCACTTGGTGTTGGCGCTCCATATTCGGCGTGCTTGTGATGGCTTACGAGTAGCGGTCACAATATCGTCACTGCCAACGTGAAACAAATTATAATGAAGGTCCAATACAGAATACAGCATCATGATCGAGACGGTCTGAAGGCTCAGCAAACGTCAAATTGCAACTAGCAGACCCCGTCCGGGTTTTCATTTGGCGCGACAATGTCTGGCTGTGGAGACATTGACAACGTGGCTGACAACGATCGCGTTGCGGGTTACTGCTGCGTCAAATTTTTGCGGAGGGAGAGGGAAGTAGTGTACTAGAATTCGATCCACCAACAAGAACGGACCGTGCAGATAAGCAGTCTTTGTTGCGTGTTCAGCCAACGCTTTTCGACAAGAGAAAACAGTTTGGGTGGGACGGGTTTACGACAAATTGACCCCGTGTAGACTGGAGCGTCCTCGTCTACCATGTCGGAAGCTCTGGTTTTGGTTGAAGTGGCGAATCCTACACGAGAAGATGCTGTTATTCTTATTTACTGTATCATTGCTCGTGTGAGTTTGCGGCAAGATGGCGTGCAAACAAAGCGACCCAGTGAACGAGAAGTTGGTACGTTGTCCGCGGTGGCGACTTGTGGTGCCACTACAGAGGAGTTACCGATCGACTTTGGCGAGACGTCTTGCGTCTGGTGCAACAACAATTGCTGCACAAATTGCAACTTTTCTCGATCGCTGTTTGTTACCGACTCGAAAGTGACACGGCGAAAATATCTTGTTCACTTTGAGATCGACACAAAACGACGGCAGTCTCATGGAGGTCGTGTCACCTTGGCCAAAAGTAGCGCGTTCGTCTGGTGTACCTTGGTGACTGCGCAGTACTCTTCGAAAATTTTGCGAAGCACGTAATTCGCGTACTTATGTGTTGACACGTCTCGACAATGCAGGGTATATTCTCAAGTAATCGAGGTGTAAGTAGATAGGTAACACGTCGCAGCTATAGGCCGCATGGTCTGAGAAGGTCAAGTGTGTGCTCCAAGCAGCACGCACGGCCAAAGTAGCGGCATTACGCTCGTTCCTCGGGTTGTCAAGCCGCTTCCGACGCTACATCCTGGGGAACGTAGCGGTTTCGCTCCGCTCGAATTATTGAAATAAAACGTGCTCGTCGTTTACCTGGAGTGCGGATTGCGAGACGTCGTATGTCCAACTTTAAAAGTTGCATTGCTCGCCGCCGATCCTAATTATTTTTTCATAAGCGCTTCCAGCTTTACGTGGGCGCGTCTCAAATTGTCCTAGGTGCTTGCCTCACGCCACAACGTATCGACGTCCTGTGTTGTGTAGTTGCGCATGGCGTAGCCGATATTGTTGATCCCCAATTTGTCCCTATGTCACTTGCAAGTCATATGTACTGCATTGGAGCCGACAGGCTGCTCCTGCGCAAAAAGTAGTTTGCTCCCGTATTCGCGGCTCCGAGTCGACAAAGTTAGTGCCCGTAATTCCGGATTACCGGTAAGTGACGCTCTCGATAAGTGTCACAACGATGTTATGTGTTCACACTGGGGAGGGCAATGACTTTGAACAAGATCTGACTTTGTGCGTACTGGCCGGGATGGCGCAATACGTGGCTGAAAAGATGGAGCTTTGCTGCTCGCGCAGCAGTGTCAAAGGTGGCCGACCTTGACGATCTGGCGTAACGCAACGAATGTCGGTGTATGATCTCGCGGGGACATCCTTGCTCCTCGTTGTGACCGCACCATACGACTGCTGATGACATCAAGTACATTATCGTGTTTGCGGACTACCTCACGTGATGGGTAGAGGTGTTTACTGTTCACAATTTGGATGTTTCATATGATGGGTAGAGGTGTTTGCTGATCGCAGTTTGGATGCTGCAATGTTTTAACAGCTGCTCGTAGACGTGGTCGTCGCTCTCTATGATATTTCGCAGAATTTGCTAACGTGTAAAGGCGGTTACTTCTAAGTGTATATGTGTGTCGCCCTGTACGAAACCATCAGTGGCAAGCTCACCGAAGCAGCGTGCCATCTGCATAAGCAAGAAGTTGTCTAGCGATTCAAAGGCACGCCCATCCAATTGCTGCTTTTTACTTATACGAAATGCCGAACGATGAGGGCGTATATTTTGCGCGAGAGTTGTTTGCGTACTGGACCTCGTATCAAGATGTACTTGGTCACTCGCCGTATCTCTGATTGTTTGGGTGTGATCCGGTGCTGCATGTGAACATCATGTTCTCTGGCATTGACTCGTTGTTTTCGTCGGACGACGTTTTTCGCTATAAGCCTACACTTGCTGCATAGATGCGGAAGACACGCGCGTTGGCGGAGCAACGATTTATGAAAAGTCAAACATCAGCATTCATACAAAATGGAAAGTCACGACTGAGTTCGCGGTGTCAGACCAGGTGTGAGTTTTTCAGCCTTTACGATAACTTGAGTCAAGTAGGTCTCTGCTGTTCCTCACTGATACGACGCAATGCCGACCAACGGGTCCGCGACCTCTCATCCTTGTGACCCGGTCTACTTTCGGGTGTGAACAGCTTAGTTATTTATCGTGGTTGGTTCTGACAAACCCATTGCAATTTGACCTTAGGGAGTATAACTACCTGTAACGTAAAGGACCAGTTTAAGATCCTAAAGCACCTGTTTATGATCCCAAAATTTTCCAATCACAAGCATTTGCAACAAGTTACATTTGGAGTTTGTATGGGTATGCAATTGGATCCAATATAGATCACTCGCCAAAACATGCACGTGCCAACTCATGGAACTTCATGACATGTTGCATGTTATTCACCACAACGACATTTGTTCGCTACTGTGTGAAGTTAGTGTGCACATAATGCTGTTCCTTATCCGATATGATTTGGCTGCTTCGTTTGTAATGCGCGTTAGTCAACGGTTTTGGGATCCCATACTATTAGTTTACATTAGTACGTATGCTCCATCTAGGTTCTCCTCGCTTTTGGCACTACATATATGACTTGTTTCTAACGCACACCTATCATTTGCTATTTTACCTGAATTAGGGCTGAACCATTAATTGACTTCCATATACAGCTATATGTGAAAATTAAGCAACAATACATCGAACCTAGCCTCGAAAACAGGGAAGTCGTGCTCTACGAACATAGGTGCGCGCTCTCTACTATAACACTTTCGACAAGCCAAGCGGGAGCGCCGTCGTGGTTTGTACATACGACATCAACCAAAAATTGCAATGCGCCCTTCTATGTTGTTTCTTTTGCTCTCTCTTGGCGCTTTCTTGTTTTTGCACTACTATGTACATGTAATATATACTTGATGTTTATCATGTTATTTGTTTTTGAAAGCACATGCCGAAACACGATATACGAACATGCGATTTGGGGCTGGCATAGCACATTGCAAACATTCGAAATTTGGAAGATTGACATTATACCCGAATCTGTATAGCACTTTCAGCGAGCCCTGAGCCTATGGAAGGAAGGTGCTCAAATCTTGAAAGTTTTACCCAAGCAAGCAGTAAAACTTAAATATAGGTGATGTAAATAGGTTTCTATCAGTCTCTAATATACTCTTATTATGTAATCGCGTCGAAACTGCTCGTTCTATGAGCTTGCCAATCTCAACAATTTCGCCGAGCGAGTTCAGCGTATAGATTGGCTATGTTATGTAACATATATTTTTCTCTGTTAATAACCACACAACTAAGGCATCACGGTGTATATGGTTGCAGGAGTACGCAATGACATGGACTTTTATATTTTTATTGGACGAAGGTATATTGACGCTTAATTTACTTAAGCTCTTCACCGTAAGTATCAATGCTAAAATACTATTAAGAAGTCCAAAACAAATCACCCAAAAACAAATTTGCACTGAACTTGAAATACACAAACTAACACACCTAAATGAGCGATAATAAACACTTTCATTTTTTGAGAGTTTGACAAACCCGTTTGACACATTCAACAAAAAAACTTGCTGGATAGTACTTTGCTTAATGTTTGTAAGGACTAAAGTTAAGCAATGCAATTAATATACATGTTTAGATACACTATGATTGTGATGGTCGATAATAATATATCTGAAATTGCGTTTTAGGCATCACTGACCCAACATCTTGCTTCTGCCAAATGCAGCACGTAATAGATAAACAACGAACCAAGCATATCAAATCAAGATTTTGTGAAAACAGACGGTTAATATCAATGCTCGCGTACGAATGCGTCTGAAAAACGGAGATTATTAAACAATTATAATGTCCGCTCTTAACTCAACTTGTCTAAATCATTGCTAGATATATTCGTACGGAAATCAATACGAGTTTACATTTATTTCGAACAGTATATTTCTGGCCTGACATCTAAATGAATGGTGTGCGCTAGCTTTGATTAATGAGTTCGTAACCTCATAGCCTGGTTGTGGTAGAGTGTCGGTATACCTCGCCTCTGTGTTTGCTTAAGTATTTGTGAGTATTGTTGACTGAATGTCAGCAATACAATTGAACTATGTTCCAAAATGATCGTATTATATTAGATGCCATCGATGGAAAAACTTGGGCTTTTGCAATAGTGACGGCCACAAGTATAAAGATATGACATGCATTTCCTTGAATGCAACTTTTTGTGTCGAAGGATGCAAAACGAACACAAAAAGTGACTCATATTCGAGAAATAGTCGGATTCTGGTTAAGACCGGAACGCCATCAATGCATTGCATTTCGTAGGTTATTGTGTCTGTCATAAAATGATTACAATCGAGTGGCTGGTGAGGCGAGAAAGTGCAAATGAAGCGCAAGGCAAACCATTCGATTAGTTTACTGTCAACGCGCGCAAAAGCGCACACTCATATTACATAACTCAACACTTACCGGTCGCGTAGTCAGCGACACCCAATGTACTTAGCTCACATTGCAGTTATATGCTTCCAGATCGTAATATGCACGTGGTCGCATTCATTGCTCAATAACGTCGATTTCCAGAATGTTGAACTCAAAGTACCTTGTTGGTAACCAAATCGATTTCAAAGAAACTAAAACGAAATTCCTGTTACGTAGTATACTTGTAACGGATAAACAATATCATATGCTGCAATAACATAGCACTTCTTTTGCAACGCGGGCTTATGGCTTGCTGTATTGTATGAGTTCCGCTGTGTACAAATATTGCCGAAGGAAACAGCAGCAACTGTATATGCAATAATGTCAACTAAATGACGTGACGCCTGACACTACTCTCAATTATGATCGCCAATGCGTGCTTGCCGGCATCAGCACGTTGACTGGCAACAACAGCGGGGCTCAAGCCGCGCGATGGAGTATAGCCGAAATGGAATAGCCCCGACGGCACTTCTATAGCGCTTTTGTATTTACCTGCTGGAACTTCTAGTGCCAAATGGTTAAAAGTCACACCACGACCCGATTGTTTCCATATTTAGCAGACTAGTCCACAAGCATGCCCTTCTTGTCGATAAGTTGTTCTTATAGTTACACAATTTGAATGATGTGTTTTCAATATTAAGCACAATACTACCTTTCTAAACGGTCGAATTTAGCAATTGTGCGATGTACTTTCTCCAACGCTGAATCAAATTTATACAGTAGACATAGAAATTTAGTAAGCCTTTCTATTTTCGAACAATTTTGTAGTTGGTAATTCACCGAGGTTCAATTGCGAGTGTTGTTAACAAATAATGCTACATTTTCCGTTTAGCAAATGCAAGCCACCAAGTTCGTGCAATTTTATTGAGCCTTGTCTAATTCTGTTATTGAGATGTTAAAATTGATTGAGCGATTGTTGATATCGAGCATGTAAAGGTGTAACTCATAATCGTTTGTGACGAAGGCGACATGTAAATCAGAGAAATGGACAAGTAAACTTGCACACAATGTTTATTTTGAAATATCCAGACATGTGTATTTAATTAAGATTGGCAAAGTTCAAATCCATACGGCGAGTGCAGATCGAAATTAAACTACTAGTTCATGTAACAAAATTATCGTAATATTTTTACTGCTTGCGCGGTTAATACTTAATTTCCATCTTTCTTTTCTTATCACACGTCATACGTATCTAGTGTCAAGCTCTCGTTTCTAATAATGTATCTACGCCTTAACGGACGTCATTGACGATCGCACGCGTTTGTAGATCTTGGAACAACGCGCTGCTGCGATAGTAGCACCAAAATATGTTAAATGCGCATGTGCAAATGTGTACATCTTATATTCGAGTTGCTTATCGGTATCGCACACTATTATTATATGCCAAAACCACAATAAATATACCATTGCAGAAGTGAGTACCAAAAATGCTGATTTTAGGTCCATACATTGGCATCGACCCGGGCAAAACTTGAGGTAATTGTCCTGCTAGCTGTTGGATGCTACAAATTTCAAATCAAATTATCTCAGTCACAAGAGTTGAACGAAACGTATTAGTAGGATTACACTATTGAACGGTTAAGTTGTACTTGCTGTTTAAGGCCGCATTTGCTCTCCATAGTATGTACATAGTGCTTAAGCCAATGAACAAACGCAGTACTGCACCTTTCAAATGTACACTTTAAATAGTGCCAGTATTAGCCACTATATATTGCGTTCACGCCAATCGAGAAGAACAGAACATACAGTATTTACGAATGTGCAAAATTGATGTAGTTTCTTTCTAATCGTTTTTCAAAGTTTGTTTAGTAATAGTACAATTAGCGTTGATGTAAACCGTGGAGCAAGAACTTCTTGGTGGTATAGATATGATTATTGTATGTAATTTTCTACTTTTCCTATGCAACATAATAATGAGTATGCCAGTGTTCAGCACAGTGTAGCTCGTACTCGTGAGGTTGGGTTGTAAATGGTCCCGAGGTTTTGTTACTTCCTATCGAATGGCCTCGACCTGGTCTTATTGGGGGGGG
>JAADXH010001472.1:0-10923 GCA_023337595.1 Globisporangium camurandrum | reverse complement strand
GAGCGACACGCCATCGACGCCAACGACGCCCGCGCGGACGATGCTCCATACAAACTGCACGACGAGCAACAGCGCGCTCGTTCCGACCCACATGTGGTTGCGCAGCGGTGACATTGTCCAAATGCTCTCGCATCGATACAGGTACCCGCTCGAGGACGCGAGGAGCGAGAGTGCGATCGCCAGCAGCATCCCCGCTTCAGCGCGATTGATCGCTGCTTGGACTGCTGACAGTCGTTGCCATGTGGCGTCTGCCGCTGCAAGACTCGAACTGTAAACGACAAAGTCGAGCCATGAGAACGCGCGGAATCGGTCGTTGTCGTCGCCCGGAAGCTGTGCGCGCGTCGCGACGAGCGACAGACCGAAGAGCAGCTCAAACACACCGAGTGCAAACAGCACCGACGGCACGTGGCGCACTGCGCAGTACGCTGCGAGCCGCGGCAGATCCGCTGCGACGTCAATTGCTTCGTTCTTGCGCGGCGTCTGTTTCATGACGTGCAGCTCACTCGGCGACGCCAACATCGTGAGGCTCACGGCAGGGACGAGGCCCCACAGCAGCCAGAAGAGCGCCGCACAGCGGAGCTGCGGCACGACTGGGAACGGCACGACGTACGACGCAACAACGAGCGTTGCAACAAACAGCTGCGACACAAACATGAACGCCAAGAGCTGGTGGTAGTTCGTCAGGAGACACCGACCGAGGCGAATGAGTTCGAGCAGATGTGTGAGGCTCGGCGTCGCGTCGCTTGTGTTCGCGTCGGTCGGCCGACTGCTGCCGGGACTGTTGCTGCTTGGACTGGTGGGACGCGTTGAAGTGGCCGCGGCGGCGCTGATGCGAAACGAGCACGCGAGCGTGTTGAGGATGTGGCTAAACTCGAGGTCGTCGTCCGAAAAGACTGGTAACGCGCGACCGCGGGGCAAGCGGTCATCAAAGAACGTGTGTGCGTCTGCGTGGAGCGCTGCGGCGGTGTCGGCTTTTGCAAACAGTGACGCGTTGGCAGCACGGAGCGACGCGCCGACGCCCAGAACGACTTCGTGGTTCTCTTGGAAGATCGAGACCATCGCGCTGATCGTCTCCGGCGTACTGTCCGTGTAGAGCGACACCAGCAACGGAACGTTGTCGACCGTGTCGAGGTGCCGCTTGATCGCATCGACGCCATGTGGTAAGCGCGCTTTGACGTCCCAGTCCGAGTAGTTGGACGTCATTCGATGCGGATCTGGTCCGTCACTCTCGAGCGGTCGAAGTGAGATCGCACAGTTCCAGTCGGTCTCGATGCCCATTTTCTCCGCCAACAACTTACTCCGGCGCATGTTGCGCGGCGAAAAGTACACGAACCGAATGCCGCAGGCCGTGAGGTCCTCGATGAACTCGGGGATCCCTTGTTTCGGCTGGACGCCCGCAGCAACCATCCCAAGGAAGATCTGGTCGTCCTGGATGCGCCACAGCAACGCGTCGCGCTCCGTCGAGCCGGTCTCGGACGGATTGTTGCGGGGTGTTGTGGTCGCAGTTGCTGCTGCATCGGCAGACGCCGTCGATGCGACGCCGCTTGGTCGATCGATAGGTTTCTTGCGTGTTGTGCGCGCAGGCGGCGACATCGATCGGCGCTTTGGCGCAGTGTGTGCTCTTCCACCAGCAGCCGTTACGCGCATGGTCGTCGTCGTCACGGTCGATAGTACTGGCGGCAGCTGCGCTGGTGCAGACGCCGTGTCGATGGCGTCGCTTGCTCCATTCTGTTGTATGTCATGCTGCTGCTGCTGATCAATGGCGGCAGCAGAGCGCGTGGATGATGCAACTGGCGAGACGTCGGAGAGACTGTGGCGGCGCGGACGCACGTTGCTGTCATTGTCGCCAGCATCGAGTGGCACTGGACTCGTCGTTGTAGTTGCTGCTGCTGCGGCTGGTGGTTCTGCACGACGTGCGAGCTCGACGTCGCCTGCGGTACTGTCGTCGACCAGGTACACGGGCGGCAGCATCTCGATCCGGTAGCTGCTGCTTGCGCTTGGACTTGGACGCCCACCAACGTCGAATGTGTTGTTGCTACGTGTTGCAGTGCGCGTGAATGCTGCGTGCGTGAGCTTGTGTGGTACTGGGACGTACGAGAACGCAACACAGTCGAGATCTTCGACGCGCCATTGGTTGTACATGTCGAGGATCGCGCGCCGCGTGTCGCTCGTGAGCGGACAGATCGACTTGCCGTCCCAGTACTCGCTACACTGTGCGAGCGCAAGCGTCGGGTGGCCACGCGACAGCAGCTGATACCGATTCGTGCGCGTATCTTGCACGACCGTCGCGTTCAAGTGCGTCTTGAGGTTCCCACGGTAGCGCGTATCGTCCTGCCCTTGATCGTGGTGGTCGGTCGTATGCTCGTGGTGCGCGAGCCGCGGACAGATGATGTGGATCGACTGCTGGCGCTCAAACGCTTTCGTATCGTGGGCGACTGCAAATCCGATCTCCCGCGAGAGATTGAGCAAGTGTGTCGGAAACGGCAGCATCCGAACGTGCGCCGACAAGCGCTGCATGCAACGACGCACGAGCGGATCCTCGTCCTCGCTGCCTGCTGCAGTCGATACCAAACTCGCAGCAGCAGCAGCAGCAGCAAGCGCTTCGTTTACAAGGTACTGCATCGACGCACTGTAGTGCGCTGCGGGGTCGTCCGTGTCGTTCAGCATGATCGCAAGCCCAATTGGCTTGAGCGACGCCAAGTGCTGGCGCCACTTGGGGTCTTCAAACTTGAGCCCTGTCGCACACGAACGCTCTTGGTGGAGGTCCAATACGGTCGTATGCGCAGTCGTCGTTGTCGTCGTTGTTGCACTTCCAGCAGCAGCACCGCCGCCTGGTTTGTCGTGGAGCAAGAAGATCTCTTCGACCGACGGCGTCGCTTCACATAGAATGTCATCGTCAAAGCAGCACAGCATCGTCGTGCTGCCGAGGCGCTCGAGTAGCCGAAAAGCGCGAAATGGCACTGGCAACCGCAATGCGCGGTCTGCGCTACTGCTCGCGTGCGCAGCAGCACACGGCCGGAGTCGAAATTCGAGCGTCACGCCCAAGTACGCGAGCGACCGTCGCAGTGCCGACTGCTGCGCGGCTTTCTCAGATCGCAGCTTCTCACGATCTTCGACGTCGTACGCGTCCGATTCAGTGCTCGTCGCTTCCGATGACGCTGTAGCCGCTGCGGTCGGGAGCACTGTGCTCTCAAACGCACCGAGGATTGACGCGGACGCAGCGGCCTCCGCGACAAACAGCACACTCGGTGTGTTCAGCGACGCAAAGCAGAGCCAGAGCAAAACGGGGCCCACAAGCGCATGTGCGATCGTCGTCTCGAGCGATTGGTGCTGCACAGCCGCGCGCACGCCGATCGCAACGACAACGACGATCGAATACACGACGCAGATCGTCATCGCAATGCGGCGCGCGGTTGCTTGGAGCTTCTGCGTATACGTCTCTGGTCGCTGGATCCGGAACAGTGCGTCTTCAATGTCGCGCACGACCGGCGTCTCGCGCATACGAAACAATCGCATCTCGCCACACAATTCAAGCAACAGCGGTGCGTTGAACGTCGCATTGCAGCGCGTCGTTTCGGCAAACTGGCTACTCCAGCTCGGGACGGTAGCGCCGCGCGGAACGATCGCTGGTTTATCAGCAGAATGCGTGGCTGGGATCAGCTCAACAGCGCCGGGTGCGACGTCGCCGCTCATGAGCCCAACGACGTCGCCGTCGACGAGCAAGTTGGTCGGTAAGCGCTGCCACGCAGCGTCGCGGTAGCACGCCACATAGCTCGTCGATGGCAACAGGTGCGCTGCTTTGAGGACGCCGCACCACGCAGCGTCGCTGTCATGCGCGACCATGTTGGCGACTGCGGCGCGGACGCGCTCCGCGATCTCGTCGTGGTGCCGCCGGCGCTGCGTTGCGTTCAGCCAGGCGTTCAGCGCCGCGGCTGCGACGAGGAACAGTCCTTCGCCAAGTGGCGTCAGCATGTGGCTGCTTGCAGTAGTAGCAGCAGCAGATTTGCGCGCACTATCGATGAACCGACAGACCGCACAGACCGTCAAGAGCAGCGCAAACGGATCGCGGAACTCGCGCGTGAAGTCGCTACTGCGCTCTTTCTCATCGACTTGCTGCTCGATCGCGCGCAAAAGGCGCTGCCGTGCAATCGATGTTGAGAGTCCGAGCGTTGCAGCGTTGTGGTGGCTATCGTTGTTGCAGTTGCTGTGCGTGGTTGTGTTGGCATCGAATGTGCTGTAGTCGCTGTGGATGGGATCCGTCGATCGCCGCACGAAGGGCGATGTAGATGTCGTTGACGGGTAGTTTGGCGGTCGGCTGCAATGCCAGCGGGTTGTCGTGTCGGATGACGGCGGCTGCTTGGATACAACGCGCTCGCGGAGCGTTGCAGATGGATCGCTGGTTCGATGCCGACGCCGTGCCGGCTCGCCGAGCAGCGGCTCGTCTTCCATGCCGCTACTCGTGTATTTGCTGCTCGCAAGAGTGAACGTTACTGCAGTCAGAAACTGTCGCTGTGTACGGCAAGGTCGAGACGACGAGATCGAGACAGTACGCACGCCAAGTTGATGTGGTGCTCTTGATCTTGTTTCGGTGACGTTTTGTTGTCAAGTGCGGAATTACTTTGATACTTCATTTACTTTTGTACTTAATACTCAACTTCTTGCAGCTGAGCTTCATATTCGTGGTAGTGACAAAATCAAGAGTCACTCACAAACTTGGCTGGTGCGAAATGAGTCCATTCACGCACACGCCCGCCGCTGACCAAGTCAAGCAACAAGCAGCAGCTCGGCGCGTCGTCCAGCAACAGCAACCTAAACAAAGCGAGAGCGAGAAATGCCGAAGAACAAAGGCAAGGGCGGCAAGAACCGTCGTCGCGGGAAGGGTGACGGCGAGGAGAACAAGCGCGAGCTTGAGTTCAAGGAGGATGGCCAGGGTACGTCGTCGTCGTGCGTCCATGCGCCGTTGCGTGTGTGCTTGTCTGAATGAACGCATGGGAGGGGGACAACGATGGCAATGCATGCATGCAGCAGCCTCGTATGCGCAACCGCATCTACCATGCGCTATCGCGTTCCCTTTCTGCCATTATCGCCGGTGCACTCACTCACTCCACATGTTCGATCAACCCATTTGCGCCAAATAGAGTACGCACAGGTCGTGCGCATGCTCGGGAACGGTCGTCTCGAAGCGTACTGCTTTGACGGCGTCACGCGCCTCGGGCACATTCGTGGCAAGATGCGCAAGAAAGTCTGGGTCGGCGCCGGTGACATCATCCTCGTGAGCCTGCGCGAGTACCAGGACGGCAAGGTCGACATCATCCACAAGTACAACGCCGACGAAGCCCGTAGTCTGAAAGCATACGGCGAGCTTCCCGACAACGCACGCATTAACGAAACGACGGTCGACATGGCGATGGACGGCGACGACGACGACATTGGCTTTGAGTTTGACGACATCTAAGCAGTGTAACACATCGCGCGTAGATTGGAGAAAAGAGAAAGAGAGAGAGAGGAGGCAAGAGGTGGAATGCTACGTATCATGATGGTCTGTGCTTGCATACGAGTTGTCGACGTCGTCTTATGCGCAGTGGCAATTTTCGCGCATGTTTTTTCGTAATACCTGTATATATATATAAATGATATACTTGTAATTGCTAGTTGTATTCATTTCTGATCATGAAACGTCACGAATACTTCTTCACTTCTATATATCACGACAGACGAGCAACATGCCGCTTGTCCATGCGGCGGACGACGATGACAACGCGACCGAGCCAGCTGCGCGTAGCAGCATGAGTAGCAGCAAGAAAGTGCACAGTAGCACGACTGCTGCGGACAGCAAAAGCGACAACCACGACGACGACAACGCGGACACAGCAGCAGCAGCTGCTTCTGCTGGACCACTGAGTCCGCGCGTACGGAGACGTCTGTCGGACGCAAAAGAGAGCGCGAGTTTGTTCAACCCAGGTGCATGCGAGCATGCATCGATATGTATCCTTGTGTCTACCTGTACGCATACACTGACACTTGCCGGTGCGTTTATCTTTATGGCTTGTGTCACCACATACACACGCGCGCGCACACTCGCCCACAGTTTGTACGCAGGGTGAAGTGATCCAGTGGATGAGTGCATGTCACCCCGACCTGATCGAGTTTGGTCGCGAACTCGAGCGGCGCGGGTACCACACACTCAGTAGCATCGCGTTCCTCACGGAGGACGACATTGACGTCGCGATCGACGCGCCGATCAAACAACTGCTCCTTGCGACGCTCTCGCGGCTGCGTCACGAGTTCTTTCGCATGTGAGTTGAGTGCGTTGGACGAGCTTACGTGACACAATGAGCAAACTAATCGATAGACAGCCAGACGCATATATCTCGAAGCAATCCGGACACAGCAATCCAGACAATCCATATATATAATACGACACAGTATTGCTCTACAATTCGATTGCGTCGACAATCGCATCACGTGTCTCCGTATCGTCAGTGCATGCATCATACGACTCTGCTGCTACTGCCTCGGATGCGTATTGTTGTTGCTGCTGGCCACTCGCGTCCTCCACCCAGGGTTGCGTCTCGTCGCGGTCGTTGTCATAAGCGACGTTGGACGCCGCTGCGGTATCATCTTCATAGTGCGCACGACTCTCGTCCATATTTTCATCGTCGTCAGTGGACGCGCTGTTGTGATCGACAGCATCCGCCGCGGCTTCAACGTTGTCGTAGTTCTCGTAGACGTCAGTTGTTGTTGTTGTTGTAGTGGACATATAAGCATCTTCGATGTTCCTTGCTTCTGCAGTGCCTAATGCGTCCTGCGCGTCTGCGTTGTCACCCAGCTCGAATGCATCAGTTGTCTCATGGTTTGGATCGGGCGTCGGGTTTTGTGAGGACGCTGCCTCGTCGTCCTGTCCACCGCTGCTGCAGTTGTCGTAGTCGTAACCATCAATCACTGGTGGATCTGCAGCAGCAGGAAATTCGTTGACTTCGTCGATCGATGCGTCCGCAACCGCAACGAGCGCATCAGCATCTTCATCGACCGCTGGCGCATGAGCTTCCGCTACAAGTATAAACGCTTCTACTTCCGTATTCGTCTCTCTATCAATCTCTGCCGTCGCATCCTCAAACGCGGTCGTGCCGAGTGCAACTGCCGCATTCGACAGATCATCGTCACTGATTGCGAGCATTACGTTGCTGCCAGTATTGTCGGGTGGCGACTCGTGCTGCAAACTATCGCTCTCGCGTGGTGCGACATCGTTCGCGCAGACGTCCAGCGCAGGATCAAGCGCCGCGGCATTAGTATTCGCGACTGGAACAGCTGCATCGGCGTCGTTGTTTAGATGCGCACAGTCGCTAGCGTGTGGTGCATTCTCTTCGTCATCAGCCGCCTCTACGATCGCAATCGGATTCGCGCCGTTGACTTCGTGGGTCGTAGCGTCGTTGTCCGTCTCCACAGCAGAATTGTTTGTCGCTACGACGTCGAAGGAGGCATCGACTACGTCATGCGGTTGCAGCTCCTCGAGCGGTACTAGCGCTGTTGTCGTCTGTTGTTCGACTGGATCGTCGCCCACGGCAACAGCACAGCTGGTATCGCCTACAATAGACGCTATCGGCTCAACAGCAGTACCAGCAATCGCTGTATCGTCGCTGGTTGGCACTGAATGTGCGAGTGGCGCTAGCATGATGTCGACAGCGTCGTAAACAGCAGCGACGTCACTGCTGTCTCCAGCAGCAGCAGTGCTGGTCGCCTCGACTGGAGAAACAACAAGCGGCTCGTCCAGCGTGTCGGGTAGTTCCTCTAGAGTATTTGCAGCGCCATCATCGTCGTTGTTGTTTGTAGCACTGACGCTCACGGCAATGACAAGCGGATTATCGCTACTCGACGCAACGTCGTCGCTTTCGTCATCGAGCCGAGCGCCCACAGGCGATGGGATGGCGCTATCAGCGTCTTGCGTCGTAACGCGTTCATCGCTGCTCCTGGAATCATTCTGTTTATCCTCGACGTCGTCAGATCGATGCGTTGTGGGGTGCTGATCGACCATCAGCGTCATTTCGTCAATCGTATCCACAACTGCGAGTGCCAAATCGCGCGCCACAAGCGCTGCGTCACTTGCAACGACCAGACTGTTCGGCTCAGCGACTGGTGTGCCGTGTGGCGGCACTAGAGCAATGGAGCAGACGAAACTGGTGTTGTTGCCATGCACAGATGCGAGTGGTGGTGCAAGCTGCTCGGTGTCCAACGACTCGATCAAAAGTGCTTCGTCACTTGCAGACAGCAACAGTCGACTCGGTGCTGCTCCGTCGTTATCAGCACTGCCTGACGGTGTCGACAGCGTTATTGTAGGTGCTGGCGCCGTAGGTAAATCTTTGGTGGCGGTCGGCAGTGGCAACACTGACACTTCGTCTTGAAACGTCACTTCTTTCTTCTTCTTCTTCTTCTTTGGTGTCTTCCCAGCAGTTGGTGATGTCGGCAACGTAGGCGCGTCATGGACAGCGCTACTGCTACCACTACTGTCATTCTTCACACTGTCGCCACCGTCACTTCCAAATCTGTAGCGCGGACTAAAGAATGGGTCACGTGGCGAGAGCGCAGGACGCTGCTTCGATGGCGACGACGACTTTGATGGACTACTGAGTGGCGGGAGCGTCGCGCCACGTGCCAGTGCGTCTGCAACGATCGTGCGCGGTGACAGCGGGTCAGTACTACCACCAAAGCCAGCAGCGCCGCATTGTCGGTTCTTTGCGAGCGGACTTGGCTGTCGCAATCCATCACTTGCACCAAAGCCACCACTGTTGCTGCTACCGCTGGATCGAGGACTCGCAATGAGTCGCACGCCACTTGCTTTGCTTGGACTCTTGACACTTGCACCGTGTTTCGTATTGCTACTTGTTTCGACGGCCGAGCTGCCACTCGGTCGATTAGTAATGCTGCTTGCAGGCGGTTTCGTCGCGATCGTGCGTTTTGCTGCGAGGTACGAGTTGCGCACAGTTGTCGTAATCGCATGATCGACACCGAGGTACTGCTCTGCAAGTCCGACACCCTAGTATCCCGACGATAAGTAGCAATAGACAGCAGTACGCGTGCCAGTAGGAGATGCTCATGAAGCGCTGTGCTGCCTACTGACGCACCTTCTTGTAGCTCACGACCGAGTTGACGTAATCTTTGACAAACTCTTGCTCGACGCCAATGTTGTGATACGCGATGCACATGACCGAGACGCGATCGAGCTGCTGGCTGCTGCTCGACGCTGCTGCTGGCACATTATTGCCTTGAACGTTCGACTTTGTCTTGCCGTGTGCCTTGGCGTCCAGCGTTGACGGCGCCTGCTTGGCTGCAAAGCACTCTTCCTGGAGAATGATAAGTGCGGCTTGCGCTTGCTCGAGCGCCTGTGCGTGCTTCCCAAGCTGTGAGAGCACGGCACAGAGGTTCAGGTGCGTGTCGGCAGCATTGCGCACGTCACCGAGCTTGTGCTCGATCGCGAGTGCGCGCTTGAGGCTCGCCATCGCTGCGTGGAGTTTGCCGAGGCGGCGGTAGTAGCACGCGAGATTGTTGAGCGTCGTTGCGCGCTCGCTTGCGTGGTGCTTACTCAAGAGCTCGGCCTTCGTGAGCAACTCGATCGTGACAGCAAAGTTGTCTATTGTCATCATCATCGATGCCAACGACATCCAAGTTCGTCAGAATGATGTCGAGTGCGTCAAAGCTGCCAACTTAACAAAGCTGTCCCAACTGTAGCCGTCAAACAGTCAAAACGTATGAGGACTAGACGCTCGTGCCGACTCCATTTACCTTGCTGGAGAAAGCTCATTGCAAGCAAGTTGCACATCTCTGCGAGTGCACGGCACGCATGGCGCACCTCCGGGCTCTCGGCACCAAAGAAGTGCTGTCGCAGCACGAGCGCGCGCTCCATGCAGTCGAATGCCTTGAGGTAGTTGCCCTGGACATCGTCGATATGCACATACCTCCTCGTCAGATGCAGCACTGGAAAGAGGTGCGGATTGGAACGCCACATTGCAAGCGGTTGTCATTTCAACGAGCAAAGAACAGCTCGCACCGCTTGTTGCTGAAAGACGCACTCTTCATCAAGACGATGCAGCGCCTCAAGTTCGTCCTGCTCGTCTTTGGCGCTTCGCACTGCCTGCTCGTGGTTTGTTTGCCCATGATGCATGGACAACCAATGTATATACACGTTCGTATATATGCAGCACCGTTAGCCTATGTAGGACACGTAGGATAAACACGACCCCACAAGTCAGAGGAATCGCAGTAGCAGCATCGTCACCTTGCGGCTCATGCTGTTGTCGCTTCTGTAATTGTGCTAGTAGTAACTCGTAGCTGACTGTGCCTGTAACTACCGGTACACACCACAATGCACTCGGTACGATACACTTCATCTATTGCAAGTTCATATATTGAACCATTGTGTCCCTAATGTAGCCATGTTACGAGGCACAGGCGAAACGACGGGTGATCGTAGCGTCGCAGCAGCTATTCACCATCACCGAACGACCCACTCAAGTGATTCAGCGGTACCGCGGCTCCCTCCTCTTCTTTGACGGTGGGTCGCGGGGCAACCCGGCTCGGCGGCGCTGGCGCCATGATTGTGCAACTCGGAGAATCGACGACGAACTCCCCAGTCGTGTGGTGCGCGAGCATGGTGTACAGCAAGCGCAACACCACGAACGATATTGCGAAATACTGGGGGCTCGTCAATCCACTTCAGTATGCGGAAACGAATCGACGGGGATGCTACTGGCGATCGCACTCTCGCTCCTCGCGTCCTCGAGCGGGTATCTGTATCGATGCGAGAGCATTTGGACAATGTCACCGCTGCGCAACCACATGTGGGTCGGAACGAGCGCGCTGTTGCTCGTCGTGCAGTTTGTATGGAGCATCGTCCGCGCGGGCGTCGTTGGCGTCGATGGCGTGTCGCTC
>JAADXH010001471.1:0-10927 GCA_023337595.1 Globisporangium camurandrum | reverse complement strand
GTCACACACACAACACAGAGGCGCAAAAGCGAGCCAACGAGGAGACGCCCACCACCATTGCCATCTCGTATTGCTGCAAGTTTCGCTCGTTTGGGCAGCAGCGCGGCGCACCGCGTGACTCAGAACCACTTTCGAGAGCTCCAGTATACTATACACGAACGATCGGTTGCAATTGTATCATTGTATCATCATCTATCATGTACCGGTGGCTTTTTCCTATGCGATGACATCGACAACTGATGGTGTACTAGTAGTCAATATGGGACTGCGTACGGGTCGAGTGTCTGGCGATACGACGATACGTCCCGCAGCGCATGCAGCAGCTCGAGCTGTGCGGTCTCGGCGCTACGCAGCGCTGCTGCAACGTACTGCTGCTTCCAATCACGGAATGCGCGCCGCAGCAGAAGCGCAGCGAGTGTCTGTGTCCCTGCACGCACTGCTGCTGCCTCGATGCGTCTACCGTGCGGTCCTATCGCTCGTCTACTCGCTCTGTTATTGCTAGAGTTGTACTGCCGCGCATGCGCTGTCACACAAACCATGTGATCAAACGCGCGCTGTAGGCGACGACGTTGCAGACCGCGTGCGATCGCTGCGAGCACCGCGCAGCGCGCAACACGCTGGTCCATGCCGCGCGCTTGTTGCACGTGGTGCAGCTCTTCGAGGACGAGCAGCAGCATGCTGCCTGCTATGTTTGTCCGCGCAGAACGCCACGGCAGCGCATGGAACGCAATCGCTGCGAGCGCAGACGAGATCGTTTGGATTGTCGCAAACCAGCGCCAGAACGCACGCTGCAAAACGCGCTTGTGCTGGCGACCGATCGCAACGAGCAGCAGCGTCAGTGCTTGAAGATGTACTGAGCTACTGCGCCGCGCAGTGCGCGTCGCTGCGACGCGCCATCGCGTCTGCTGCAGCTTTGTTTTGTACGTCCGGTAGCTGACGTAGTACGGCGCGCGGCCGTGTGGACGCAGCTGGATGCACAGCACAGGCTGCTGCTGCTGGCGCGTGCATTGCTCGCGTCTACGCAGCACATTGCGCCACGCCGCAACGCACGTGCGCAGCAGCCGTGTGTCTCTCCTACTGGTCGCTCTAACAAGCTGCAACGTGCGAAACGCACATGTGGCGGCCGCAGCGC
Organism: Globisporangium camurandrum; assembly: GCA_023337595.1. Classification (NCBI taxonomy): domain Eukaryota; phylum Oomycota; class Peronosporomycetes; order Pythiales; family Pythiaceae; genus Globisporangium; species Globisporangium camurandrum. Next base: position 9,795 of record JAADXH010001471.1, on the reverse strand, counting down.
GCTGCCACAGCACAAACGCACGCGCCACAACACGGTCGAGTGCGTGGCGACACGTCGCGTTCCAGTGCTCGAGCTCGAGGATCACGAGCTTTGCGTGTGCGAGCGTCACGCCTGCGTCTGCCGTGCACCGCGTCCAGCGCGACCAGCTGTGTGTTAACAGCCGTCGGCGCCATTGACGAGCGATCGATGCGAGCAAACGACCCGCAAAGCGCTTGCGGACAAGCACAGCGCGCCAGCAACGCAGTGCGTCGTGCTGTAATCTATGATGATAGCGTCGGTGCATCGCCTGTGCGGTGGTAGAGCGACTGCGCCGTTGCGTAACGAACAAACGCCAGTGCGTCCAGCAGCAGCGCGTGACGATACGATAGATACGTGCGCGCTGGAATGCGAGTAGCTGCAATAGCAGCGACACGCTGCGCTGCTTGCGTTGCTGCAGCTGCGTCTGCACGTGCCAGTGCAGCAATACCGAACGTCGCAAACGCTGGACGCGTCGTCCTATATACAAACGCAGGTTGTGCTCCTTTGTGCGCTGCTGCTGCTGTGTGTAGAGCGCGTGCGTGTGGAGCGCAACAGCTGCGCAACGCCAGCGCTGGAAGCTTGCTGCTCGCAACCGGCGCTGCCTCGTTTGCAGCAGCGTCTGCAATTGCAGCAACACTGTCGTGTCGCGTCGCCAGCGCTGAAATGCGCGGCGCAAACTGTAAAGCGTCACGACGGCAGCGACGACACGAACGAACGTCATTGCACTGCGCTGCTGCAGCTTGTGCAATTGCTGCTCGAGCGCTTGGCGGCAGCGTGCGGCGCGCGTCCACTGGACAGCAATGCACCAGCTGCGCCAAAGCGTTCGCACGCGGCGCTGCTGCGTCCTACACTGCAGGCGATCAATGGAGCGACGCAGCGTGTGAATGTGCGTAGCGACTGCTCGCCAGTGGCGCATCAGGCGCTGCTGTCGACGCTGCGCGATGCGCTGTTGGGCTGTTCGGATATACAACTTGCGCTGCAATGCGACGTGGACGCGCGAGCGCCAGCACGTGAGCGTCAACTGGAGCAGCACGATGCGCTGTGTGCGCGCGCTGGATACCGCACGACGCTGCTGCTCGAGCTGCTGGCGCCAGCGGCAGAGCGTAGTGCGCACGTGCGCTCGCTGACAGACGGTAGCGACACGTGCAAGCGCTGCTGTGCGCAACCGCTTGCGCTCGACAAACGCTTGCCAGCGCCGCAGTACATGCGCCATAGAGCGTGTGAGTTGTCGGTGCACGCACTGTTGGAGCGCAGTGCGTCGTTGCGCCAGCGCTGCGCTTGTAAGCGCACACCAGTGTGTGAACAGCACGGCGACACAGCGGCGCATTGCGGACCGACACAGCGCACGAGCAGCGCGCATCGTCGTGTCGCTGCAGCGTTGCTGTAGCACTTGCCGTGTAACGACAAGCGCCGCTGCGTGCGCTGCGATTAAACGATGGTCGCGCCAGCGATGCAGTGCGCTCGATAGCGCACGACGCGCCTGCCGACGTGCGATACAAGCGACCAAAGCGCGGCACGTGCGACGCTGCAATACAAATGCGCGCCACTGCGTGAGACGCATCGAGCAGCGCGTGCGCGTGCAAGCAGCAACGACGCAGCGCCAGCATTCGCTGCGATGCTTGCGGTGTGCGACACACTGGCGCCATGCGAGGAACGCGCGCTGCTGTTGCGAGCGTTGCTGCCGACGCAATGCGATTGATTGGAGCGTCGCACGCACCAGCGCCTTTGAGCGTCGGTCGCCCTCCTGCGCTGCTTGTGTAAGCACTGCACGCGCATTGTGTCGCTGCCACAAGCGCCACGCAATGCGCATCCAGTAGCGTCGCAAGCGCGTTCCGAGCGTCTGTGCTGCAAACTGTACGCGCTTACAGGAAGCAACGCACGAGCGCCAACGACGCCACGCAAGGCGCTTCTGCTGCATCGTCAAACGCCTTATAATACGCCATAGCGCGTGGCGTCGGACGCGACACGCGGCGACGAACCGACGCCACGCAGCGACGTGTTGAAGTACCAATCTGTTTGTATGTGCCGCACGCTCCAGCGCATGCGCTCGTTCGTGCGCTTCGTCCAGTAGAATACGAGACACAGTCATCTCAATACACAACGCATGCAGCGCGAGCACTTGCTGCCAGCGCTCGAACGCACGCGTGAGCGCTCCGCACCGCAGACGCGCCGCGCGTCGCTCAAACAAACGCTGTAGCGTTCGACGTGCGCTTGCACCAACGCAGCGACGCTTGCGCCAGTCGTGCAGTACGTGCTGTAGTAGCTTCTGCGTAGCTCTGCGTCGTGCGAAAGCGACGAGTCGGTGCCGCGTTGCGTCCTGTAGTGTCTGCTTTGTCGTATTCCAAACAACGAGGACACGCCAGCGCGTCCAAGCGACACGCATCGCATGCGTCGCAATGCGTTGGACGAGACGGAGTAGCAGATTGCGTTGCTGCTGTGTTGTTGCTATCGCTGTGCGCCACGCAATCAGCGTCTGCAGCAGCGACATCGCATGTCGTCGATAGCACAATCGATTGCACTGCAGTGCTGCCATACGACAGCGCTTTACAAGCAACCACCAGCAGCGCAACACGCTGCGTTGCAGCATTAAACGCTGCTGCAACTCGAGCGTCGCTGTCACCGCTGCGCACTGACGACAGCGGCGTCGCAAGCGATGCGTCCTATACAAACACCAGCGACGCCAGACGCGCTGGACGGCGTCGAATGCGTCTTGCTTCCGCTGTGTTTCGCTCGTTGCTGCTGCATTTGTCTGTTGACGCCATCGCCTGAACGCTCTTGTTTGCCACGCGCGTGGACCGTACGTTCCAACGACGCGTCGCAGCACCGTCGATCGAATATAACGATAGCGATGCGCGTCGCGCCAGCGCGCAAATACGAGGCACGTGCGCTGGAGCTGCGCGCGCTGCTTGATGCACAAGAGCGTCCGGCGGTGCCAGTGCTGGAAGCGCATGACAACGCATCGGTGCGCGCGTGCTGCCGCTAATCGATCGAGCGTCGCGTCGATTGTTGTGAGCTGCTGGATCTGCACGCGCCATTGCAAGACGCTCTGTTGTAACAAACGCACAGCGCAGTGATGGAGGATGCGGCGCAGCACGACGCAGCGCTGCCGCGTGAGACGCACGCGCGCTGCCCACTGCTGCATGCGACAGCGCATCTGCTGCTTGCGTTTATTGTCGCAACGCGCGAGCGCACATAGCAGCTGCAGCCGCTTGCGCTGCTTTATCGTATCAACGCGTTCGTGCTGCGTCTGCTGCTGCTGCTGTTGCAGTTGCTGGTTGAGTCTGCGCGTAACAAGCGCTGCAGCCGCTGCAACATCGTCAAGTGCGATCGCGTGGCGCCACTGGAGCCAGCGCTGCAGCAACTGGACGTGCGCAGAGCGATGCACAAGCGCACGCAGGCGCTGCCGCTTTAAACGTGTATTCCAAACAAGCGCTGCCCACGACAGTAGAACAATCTTTTCAATGCGTCGCTGTCGTGTGTGCGTGAATGCGCGTCGCTGCTGCTGTCGACGCGTTTGCGCTGTCGTTTGACAAACCCACGCGCGCCAGCAACGACGCAAAATGCGCCGCCGGTGCTGGATATGCTGGAAGCGCACGGCGACGCGGCTGCAAAGCTGCTGAAGCGTGACGAACGCGCGCCATGCGATGAGACTCTGGCACAAACGCTGCTTGCGCTGCAGTGCTGCGCGCTGCCGTACGCGCTGCGTGCGCGACGCGCGGACGCTCTTGGTGTGCTGCGCAATGCGGGCGTGCAGCTCTTGTAGCGCTGCGTTGTAATGCATCGCAGCAACGTGTTGCTCGTCGCTTAGCGCGGCGCGCGCAGCGTCGAGGACGCGCGTCCACTCGACGACATGGTGTGTCACGCACTGGAGCCGCAAGCGCGTAAACCATTGCCGACAGACGCGGCGGCCGGTTGTTTGGACCACACGCTTGAGGAGGAACCGCTGTCGTCGTGTCGTCTGCGCTGTAAGGCGCCATGTCCGTATGATACGTTGCAGTGTGCGCTGCGTCTGTCGGTTGCGCCACGCGCGTTGTTGATGGATAGAGCGAACGCAGCGCTGCCAGCGTTGGAGGATGCGACGTGCACATCGCGTGTCGCACCAGCGCTGTGCAATACGCTGTTGTAATGTCGCAGCAGTCGTGACCACGAGTGTTGATGACAGTGACGACGACGACAGCGACGCGGTTGCAAACGCCTGTGTCCTTGCAGCTGTCGCGGTCGCGATTGCGCTTGCGTGCAGCAGTGGCGACTGCAGCGGCTGGACGCGCAACGCAGCAGAAGCACGTAGTGTAGAACACACGCGCTTCCATTGCGACAGTGCGATCGCTGTGCGTACGTGCGACCGCAGCGCCACGACGCGATGGAGACTCGAGCGGACGCGGCGGCGCCATGCGATGTGGGATGCGAGTTCGCAAAGCACGGCACGTTGATGCCGCCGTGCGATGCGCTGCTGCAAGTGATGCAGTGCACGCTCGATAAACTGCTGGCGCTGTTGCAACAGACGCTGCTGCAAGTCGTCGCGCTCACGCGCCGTGCGCTGCAGCGCGGATTCGTGGCTGTAGGCGCGCTTCACGGCACGATCGGCGACGGTTTTGTTGAGCTCGACGATCGTGAGCAAATCCGTGACTTTGGCTTCGCACGCGGTAACGTCTGCTGCGCGCGTGTCCGCGAGCTTCGACGTGCGTGCGAGCTCCCATTTGAGTCCGCGCTTGTCACGCTCAAGTTGTGCGAGCACAGCAGCTTTCACGTACACGCATTGCTCGTGCGCGTCCATTTGTCTGTGTATACAAGGGATTACTGCAGCCGTTGTTGCCCCGACATTACGTCATTGCGCTCGACGTGACGAACGCCATTTCCGCAATGGGTGAAAACGAGCGCACGTCTCCGCCAGTTGCGGACTGGCGGAATTGCAGCAACTACCGACGAACGCCATGCCATAAAGGTAAATCTAGTTAAACATATTTATATATATTTGCACATTCCATGAAAACCTGCGACGTGTGAGCAAAATTGCCGTTGTGAGGAGTAACGCTTGATTTTTGTTTCGCACAACTCTTTCTCTCTATTCATTATCGATACGTCCTGCTACCGAATGACATGCGGCATTGCCTCCTCCTTTTTTGCTACAGTTACGGTCGTTGTTGCCATCGTCGGTGGCAATGGCGGCAACACATCAAACGTCGCAACGAGCGGTCGATGGTCCGAGACCATGCGCCAGTAATCCACCAGCGTATCGTCGTCGTGCTCGCTGTCGCTGTCGTCGTCCAAAAGAGGCACCGTCACGTGCCGCCAGTCGTGTCCAAAGCTCGGCCGCTTGAGCCGCGTGACGTCCGAGAGTCGACGCGGCGATAGATGGCACCCACGCGGCACGAGCTGCATGGTCTTCCTGTCCAGTTGGCTATTCTCGCTACCGTCATTCTCGTGGTCCAAAACGTCCTGGTCCCACACGAGCGCATGCGCGCGTCGGTGTGTCGTGTCCAAGTGCGACGCAAACACAAAATCGACGCCGACTTCGCGGTTGTTGTGGTTGCAGTGCGTAATGCGCGCGTCGCGGCCATGGATGTGCGCAAACACGCTCGCGTACCCGTCGTCCATCACGCGACGATGTACTGGGTCGTACGAATCGTTGAAATCGCCACTTAACAGCTGATGTAGCACCATCATATTAATTGAAGAGACAAAAGTCAAAATTAAATCAAAGAGGCGCATTCACGCAACCAGTACGCAAATATTAAATTAGAGAGTCAATTGACTACCACAAATAAAACATTAGAGAGACCGCAAATCAAATTCAAAGATGCGTCGGTATACAAACACATAGACAAACGCACCACAGGGACGTCCTCGAGCTGTTCACGCGCAACGTACGTGCGCACGGCGTCCAGCACGACGTCGATCTGATCGCGTCGCATGTCTTTGTACATTGGACAGTGCGGGAACGTCAAGTGCGCATTCACGACGAGGAACGACCGCTCCAACAGCGGCGCGTCGTGACGATTCCACTTCGTTGCAACGTGCAGGAGCATCGCGACGCGGTCGCCCGCGCGCGCAAAGTCAATGTGCTGCACGTGGTGGATCTCAAACTTGTGCCGTGCGATAAAGATTGCAAGTCCGTCCTCTTTCTCGCCTGTTTCGTGCATGTATGTGCGTAAGACGGCAGCTTCGTGCGATAGAAATACAAGCACGCATGGCATACCGGGTCGTTTGAGCGTGTGGATGTAATGCGACGGGTAGAACGCTTTGCGGAACGCTGCTTGGTACTCGCGGTTGAACCAGTACTCCTGTAGGCAGATGACGTCGCACTGCTCGCGCTGAATCGCGTGGATCAGCGCCTGTGCGCGCGCGAGGAACGACGGTCGGTCGTCGCTCTCGACGCGACCGCCGTGCCGAAAGTAGCACGGCGCGAGGACGTTGAACGTCATGAGCGACAGTGCGCGCGGCCGATGGCGCGTGAGTGGAAACAGCATTGTGACGATACGCAAAAGCAGCAGCAGAGCGCGCGACGATGAGGATGTCGGCTGCAAACGGGTGTGTGGGAGGTGGGCGTCGTTGCAGCGATGGTATAGGTGGTCTCAGCAATGTACAGGGAGAGGAAGAGTGCGTGTGCGTATGCGCTGGAGTCGCTGGTGCTGTGTCAGTGCGTGCGTGCACGTTCGTACTTGTGCTTCTGCACACGTGTTTACGATTGATTTGGTTTTTGACACGCACTAAATTTTAATATGAACTTAACAGATGTCAACACGTCAGACGTCACATCATATTTTTCAACGCCGGTCGATGACGCGACTTGCGTGACTCGCCGACTTCGTGTAGGAAAGCAATACAACAACTGCAGCGTAATTGTTGCGCTGCACGACACGCTTGTCCTTGTAGTGTGCTTTTTTAAGCAAGTGAAGGTACAGGCAGGCACAAGCAATAATAATGGTCGACATTTAGCCGGTTAGCAATAACCAATGCAGTACTTAAGTACATCTGTTCTTTATTTACATGTGCTAAATAGTGCAAAAATGATGTATAGAATATATAAGATGTGCACACGCTTCAGTACCACAACGTCGTACTGGCACGGGCTGTTGTCTAAAGTTGCCAAAATATGTCAAGCTTACGTAGTTAGTAGATATACCGCAATCTATGTATTGTCATGCATGTGTGACCGAATGGCTTAATCGGCTTGTATCAAAATTCGCACAACGGTCATAGCGCATGTCAAGCACGAACGCCAACTCTATATCATATAGCATTGTGTGTTAATCGCTCATGAGACGTACCGAAACGTTTGCGCTTTTTTGACGGCGAGAAATACCATTAGTTATTTCGCGGTTGTATTTGCTAAGTCTAACACTAGTTTTTAACCCACGTGTGCTCACGATAAAATACACGCCGACGAATTAAGTTTATTTGAGCCCAGCACGCTTAAGTCAAATAGCGAACTTCTTTGTTATGAATTGGAAAGCAAACCCAATATACTAGCACAATTGCGAATGTGTATACTCTGAAATGGAAGCGAGAAATATATATCTTGTAGGAACTAATCGCTTCTCATATGACCGCTTTCTTAACATCAATGTAGTGGAGTGTAAGTAAACTACTTTTCTTCTGATGTCTACTACTATGATGCATTTCGTTGAGTTTTAGGTATATACAACAATGCGCGGACTATATTACATAAACCATTCAAAAAATAGAGCAGAGGAATGCGCAGTATGACATATCAGTTTGGTGGGTGGCGGAACAAGTAAGCACAATATGAATAACGTGGTTTTTTGCCTGTCTTCGCAGCCATTGTGTCCATGAACTCGCCCTTGGACTGATCCTAGACTCACCCGTAAACTCTTCCATTAATTCTTCCGTTAACTCACCCTTAAATCATTCATGAAGCATCCGCAAACTCTCTCATGGGTTCACCCGTGGAGTTGCTCGGTATACCTCTTATTCGCCTCTTTCGATCTCTCTTCTATATGTGATAAAGTGGATCGAATTAAATATCTATTCAAATCTAGTCACAACTACATCAAAACTACCTTAATGGATGCGTGTAAAGCATTTTGGACGGACAGAACAACTTTAGGTATAGATAAAGTTATTTATGATCAGCGCAGTTGTAAATGCAAAATACATGTTAAATACTTTTTTGTGAAACAGAAATACCCATGGCAACATTAATGAACAATTACAAATTCCATTCTCGGTACTTATATGTATAATAAAGGTGCCATCAAGAAGATCTTGTACATAATGTAGCTTATTCTAATGATCTTCCCTTAGTGGAACGTTTTCCGATGTTGTACCAAATCCAAAAACAACCAAAGGCTAATCAAAGCGACCAATATTTGGGGAAAAATTAAGTGCCCTCAAAAATGTTTCATGCTCATAAGCCTTGCAGTAATTGCAAAGCTACAAGACTGAGATATATAGTAGTTAGAAAAGAAGTTGATGTGTTCGTAGGTGGACAATTCATATTTCATGTCATTTTGATAATGGGATTCAAACAAGCAGTTTGCATACAACAGTCCAAGCAGCAAGCCATGTGCACATAACTACGTATTCTCGTTATTTTCAACGACCAGCGATTCGCTCCGATGAACAAGTTACAGGAATCAATCAGCAACGATACTTAGTCGACATATGCCGTTTGTCTTAGTGTTATATACTACACTAACACTGTCGTTAGGATTCACACATTATAAAATGTATAGTGGAGCAGCTAAGTTGCAGCGCGCACAACACTGCCGTTTAAGGCAAACAAGGCTGGTTAAAATTGCGCAACAAGAACCAATTAGCCGTTAATATGTTATATTCGATGTCAAATATATTGGGTTGGTGCTCTTACTGCGCTTGGCCAATTCTTTTTAATTGCACTATATTCGTTATAGTTACTCTCCTTGGTAAAATGGCCGCCACTTGTTGAGTTCGTGTGTACTATTAAAGTGTGCGCTCATGCAGCAATCCAAATCCCACTTCATAACGTTGTAGTGACAACGGCATTTGGTTGTCGTGCTTGAGTTTGACGATAGCTCGATGTTTTTATACATTCGTGTATCGCTGTGTTTACGCTATATACGCTGTTTAGGTCGTACATAAAGTTGTTGCTTACGAGACATTGCGTGATATATATTTGCGGTATATATGATATTTCCCGTGCAGCGAATAAGCTTTCTCTTGGCATGACTTCGTTTTCTACTTTTGAGAAACATGACTGACGTTTCTACAATATAGCTCAAGTATTCAAAACACTGGGAACTGCTCACACAGTTTTGCGTCTTTTAAAGACCTATTTCCAAGCACTTTGCGCAATGATCACTCAATAAGAGTTTTGCAAACCTTCACCTGACTCAGCCAATCAGTGGCTGATGGTCAATCCCATGACAGAACTTCGATTGAGTAGGAATTGTAGTCGATCTATAAAATGTAGACTAAAACCATTTATATCGATAACTTGGCAAACATATGTACATCACACTTAATTGTATAGGATATTGCTTCAATTCATAATAAGAAGATATAATTGGAGTGATGGGAATTGCCCTGCATGTATTGTAGATTTAGATTACCCGTTGTGAAAAATCAGTACGAGCGTATGTAGTGCATACTACGATACGTTTCCTGCGTGAATGAGTTGAACGAATCAAATGAAATATGATTAAATATATCTTTGTGGTGCATCATACAAAACAAAATAGCAATGCTGATAAGCGCACTGTAAATAGTAACTGCGCAGATCGATTTAGTTGGTACGCAATATATATATATATATATATATATATATATATATATATC
>JAADXH010001470.1:0-10927 GCA_023337595.1 Globisporangium camurandrum | reverse complement strand
ACCACAATCGAGGGTGCTGCCTCGGCACTTGTGTCTGTCAGCAACTGCCATCGAATACCGTGGTGATGGCGCCGCTGCGCAGTCGCTCTCGCTGCCATCGTCGACGACGTCGCTCTTACGAGACGATCAAGCGATCAATGGTACTCGTCACGTTAGTTCGAATGTGAATGCATTTGACCAAAAGGCACTTAAAAATTCAAATTTGATTTGCTTTTTACGACACACCGCTTCAAATTTGAAAGCCAAATGTCCAGATTTGTGCCGCATTACTACATCTGCACGTTTCTAATCACACCATTCAGCTAACCAACGCCACGTTGTGGTTCAAAAACACATTTGCGATCAACGCGACACGCAGCAACTGAAATGCAACCTCCTCCTCTCTCCTACTGCCTCCTACTATCTCTCCTTTGTCACGCATACCATCCCAACCGCCCTCCCCTCTCTCTCTCTCTCTGCCCTCCTGCGATCAAATCTCAAACCGATCGGCTGTCGCCATCAGATCCAACGCAACGTCGCCATTGTAAAAGTCCTGGACCGACACAACCGACATCACTGCTGCCGGTCGCTCTGTACCGTTATTGTTCGTCGTCGTCGTCGTCGCAGTCTCTGGGAACGTTAGAAACTCCTGCAACAACTCGTCACTCAATTGCTGCGACTGCGTTGTCGTCAACGTCGCTCCTGCTGCTGCTGTCGCGGGTCCAACACTGCGCGTGGCACTATGGAGCTGCTCGACAAACGACTGCGGCTTGTTTGCGTCGCTACGTTGCTGTTCCGACTGCTGCAACATCGTCGCTGCAAGCAGCTGCGCATGTTCATAACTCTCGAGCGTCGCGTTGTCGTCCCCAACTTCCAAACCATCGTCGATCAGCGACATGCCACTCAGTTGTTTGTGCAGCAGCTCGTCACTCGCAAAGAACGGCAGCGTCTCGTCCGCCAGCGACCGTAAACTCGCACTCCGGACGCTCCCGAGACTCATCATCGATGTCAATGGACGCCGTTTGAGCGGTTCTGTTGGCGCATTTGCTGCTGCTGCAGCGTCCAGTGGCGCCCACGAGACGCTCGAACTGTTGCGTTGTAAGCTCTTTGACGATGCACCAAGACCCGATAGCCCTGGAAACGTCTTTGTGACGCTCTCTGGAATGTCTGCAAGCGACAACAAGTTCCGAAAACTGCCATCCAAGCGCATCGAACCGCTCGATTCGCCACGTAGAAACGCTTTGAAGATCGCAATATCCTCGGAACTCAATGGGTCGTCACTGTCGTCCATGTCAACCAAACTGTCGTTGTGGTTCACAATCGGCTCTGGTAATAAAGCAACAGTCTCTTCATGTTTGACTGCAAACTGTGCTTCATTCACATACAGTGATTGCTGCACTGGCTCGTACACCACTTGGTTGTTTGCCATCCTGCTGCTGCTGCTGCTGGACGCCAAAGACTCGGTCGAACTCGGTGGTGGCGATGGCGTCATTGTCGGATACAAGAGCTCTGGGTGGTCGATCTGGTCGGTCGGCAACAGACGCGGACGTCCTAGTTTCGTATACGTGCGTTGATTTGGATTCAGCGTCTTCCATCGGAGCTTCACGGAATCTTCAGTCCGGCCCTAAATTACAATAAATCAGCAACAAGCGCGTGGATGGACACATGCCATAAAAAGGACATACTGGCAACAACTCTGCAATCTGCGTCCAGCGATTCCCCAATTTCTCATATGCGTGTTGAATGATTGCGTCTTCGTCGTCGGTGAATGGTCTGATGATTACGTCATCACACAATCAATCCAACTCGCTCTTTTTTGTGTGTTTCGTATGCAGCAACAACAACAAACGTACGCTTTGTTGATGTTCGGGTCCAAGCGATTGCGCCATCGTTCACGGCATTGCTTTGCACTGATGACGTCATCAAGCATCAAGCAAGACGATTAGAACCCCCCCACACACACGACGCTATACGTACAGCAACAAAGAGAGCCAGTTGAACGTACGTGCGTCCAGGGATCTGCGCGGCAACTTCGCGCCACGAGTCGTAGCCCTGGAGCATCGTGTCCATGAGCAAATTGTCTTCGTCGACGCTCCACGGACCTTTCACAAGCCCTGGCTTCAACACTTTGTTCCAGCGCTGAAGACACTGGGCGTTGTCACGGCCGGGGACGCGCTCAGCGACCGCCATCCAGTTGCGCTGGCCCAATGCACTGACTGCCTGGCGCAATGCGTCGTCCTGTTCCGGCGTCCATCGTTTGCTCACGGCGGTTGCGCTCGTGGTGTCGCTGCTGCGCACGCGCTGTGCGTCGCGTGGTTTCTCGTACGCGGGGGTCGCTGCGTCCAGACCGTTTTCCCGGCTGCGCTTGCTATCGGTTGTAATGTGGAAGCACAAGAAAGAGGAGGTGAGTCATTACGTTGGTGGACAATGTGTGGAACGCGCAATTGCGATCGATCGGCGTACATGGTGCTGTCGACGACTGCGTAGCGCGTGCACGACGCACAGGATGGTATGTGAGCAGGAGAGAGTGTCAGTGTGGCGTTGTCACCAATGCGAGACGCGCACACACACATACACGCGACGTCGAACGCACCCATTCTACTGCGTTAGCTGCTGCTGCTGCTGACTGTGTGGTACGAGTCTCGAGGATGGACGTCTGCGACTCGTGTTCGTGACTGACTGGTCGCGTGCGCTCACTGTCTCTCTCACAACTCGTTTGTGCCACTCGTCTTCGACGTCGTTGCGGCTAGTAGCAGCTGCCAATGTGGTGCTTCCTCGACAACCCTGCTGTTATGCTGCTGCGCTTGTTTACCACGTAAAATATCGGTATCGCGAATTTCTTCGAGAAAATACATTGTCGAATTTTGATGTTGTCAAGTAAGTCTAAGCGATTTACTTGTTGGGTTTGGGTACAAACAAATGACTTTTCAACAATCTCAACACGTATTGAATAAACAAACACGTCAGAATTCCACAAAATGTACAGCCAAAAATCAAGTCTACAGCAGGAAACTGCCACATGTTGTCCAAATATCCAGCTAAATACATTAGGTATACATATGCACCTAAGTTGAGATGAAAAGCTGCATTGTATATCTAGTCGACTTGTTTCGACGTACAAGTTGTATAGAGTAAATTTTAATCACGTACAGTTCGTAGCAAATATTGCGCAATACTGTATAATACGCATAATTCGAAGTTGGCATGAATGCAATCCAGTAATTAACACATTAACGCAAATAAATAACAGAATATACTGTAGATACATTCAACAATCTACCTCGACGTGATATATTTGAGTACAAACAACCGCGTGTAAACTATTTTAGCACATACCCACTAAAAAACGACACGTCAGCATTTCACATAATACATACTGGTAGTCATAAAGCAAGTCCGGGATATAAGATTGCTAAATGGTGTCCAAATATAACTTATGCATTAGGAATACATGTGCATCTGTGTTTACGAGGGGTTTTGTGCCTGCATACGCAGGCATGCTGTGAGTTACCTGTAAACACACCCATGGATTCCCAAAATTTCCTCTATATATATCTAACTCTCAGAGATGATATCCCTCTCTTTATATCTCTCTTTATGCTTGTATTTCCCATTTTCGTCTCTCTGTCGTACTCACAATATCTGGTGCAATTTTATTCGCTCACTCGCAAATCTAGTCACGACTATTTAACAAGTACAAAAATGGGTGCGCCATGATATTTTGAGATAGACATCGTCAACTCATGTATATAGACTAGCCAGGAGGCGATCCAAAGGGTTGCATTGTATATGTTTGGTCCCAGGTTCCCGCGAGCGGACTCAATGTGTATGTTTTGTTCCCGTGGTGCCCGCTGTCTAGTCGTGCAACTCGATAACCAAAACGTTCATAGTAAATAGGTTCGGTGGGTGGGTGTTTTGCCCTCTAGCATGTATTAAAGAGAATGTGTTTTCACATATACACCGTTAATATATGCATATCAAACCATCACAGCAATATATGTATTGAACTAGTAGAGTCTAATCCCGCCAAAATGAACAATATTTCATGATTATGAGTATACCATGACACATACTCAGCACGCATGCTCACTAAACCACTCGGTATATAACCCACTCATCAAAATATTTATCGTTTATCAAATCCCAACACCATATTGCGTGTATACAGTTACCAGTTAGTATAACGTATATGGCTACTTTAATATAGGTTTGTGATTTATGGAATCGAACACATATATCGTAACATTGCTTACGAAACATGTCGCGATTAATACATAGTACACAACACATGACAGCATTGCATATGGCGACTAGACGTATTAATTGCAATTAAAGTACATTCTACGCAATACCACACGGCACATGTTACTCATTTAGCACATGAAACAGTTCGAGCCACGTCACATTCTCCATAAATTATATACCGGATACAGCATTACTGTAAATACGCACCTAGGTGCGCGTGTGCATGCGCATCTGTTTGCCGTATTGTGTTGCGTTCACCTCAAACAACACGATTTCGGACAAAGTCGCACCATTATAATTTTATATACTCAGTAAAAACACAAACTTTGAGGTGCATCACTGACTCTTGACTAACAACTACAGAGGTTTCCTCAAATTACAACGTCGTAATCAAGTTCAGAGTAGCAGAATACAGCGCCAAAAGCAAGTTCGGAGTAAGAAACTGCCACGTGGTGTCTAAGCAGTCTGCTGTATATTGTAGAGCACATATTTATAACGTCCAATGCACCTATGGGCTAGTTGTATTGTATATATAGTATGCTTACTCTCGACGATCACACTCTATATATTAGTTTACATCAAATCATTGCTCAAATATGCAATATGCAAGAGGTATTGTGACTGTCTTCGCAGGAATATTGTCGGAGAGTCACCCACAAGATTACCTGTAAACACCCACTTACCAATGGGGTCACCCATATAAAGAGATTCCGTCGGAAACGGTATCTCTCTTACATTCGCTTTTGCTGTTCTCTGACACTCGTCCTTCTAAATTACTACCAATATTGAGGTGTGACGCAATTTTGGAGATGGACAATCCAGCTCTATGTATAAAGATAAAGGGTAGAAACCAGCAATATCAATAGGCGAATCATGAGCCAAAACTATATGTATACAAGATTACGTTACTCAATATTGTTATTTATTTTTACAAAGTACAACCAACCGTTTGAAGTGTTTAATGGGTATATTGTATGACGGTTGAGATTATGACCGTATCGTAGAGTGTCGCGTTTGACTTATAATGTGGTTCGAGCAGCGTCAGTTATGCATTCGCATATACGATGTATTGATTTGCAGGATCATAAATACTCAAGTGCATTAGCACGTACTGCTACACTGCCTGCTCCTCTTTGTACACACACTTTTGATATATATGCACTCCTACCGAAATTACTAAATGGTTCAAATTATATTATTCGCCATCTTTCATGTAGTTTAGTCAAAATATATTGGCGCATCAGGACATATCTCACATGCATGTGATTGTTTAAATCAAAGTCGGATTTACCGCCACCCAAATATGTGCACCATCTCCCGTAGTAAATTATTGCTCAGAACGAGATAAAGACGCAGAAATAAGTACGTACTGCATACTACGGATTTTTCAACGCAATTCTAAAGTTTAAGTGACGATAACACAATTACGATAACTCGTAACAAAGAAAGACTGTATGTTTTATCGTTTTAAACAAACTCAACACTAACTTTAGATTTACCATTTGGTTGATAAATATATGCATCACTTTTTATACATCAAATTAAGTTGTCATCGCATACAAACTAAAGCAAAGCTACGATGTCTAGCTGTTAGTTCAAAAGTGTTGTATCAAAACAACAACGTTTTCGCCCCTTCTATATTGTAGCGCTGTTGTAGCTATTTGCCATTTCAGCTTTGAAATAGAACGGATGATTATACTCAAACTACTTCGTGCCACTTGTCAATCGAGCATTTACAAAAATCGCCATTGCTGCAAGTCAAACTTTCGCTTGACAAAGCAATATTGCGAGTATTTTTGTGTGCTTATTTTTACATTTACGTGCTAAACCTCGTTTCTCACTAAGTAATCTGTTTGCGTCAAAAGTACGAAACACGGTGATGTTGTGATTTCAAAGCAAATCAAATGTATGTGATCCTAATGCCCTCTCTTTCTGCATTTGATTGTTCATAGTTTTACCCAATACAATGAACAAATGATTATAAACCGTCGCTTTTTGAAGTTATAATTACTCGTTACATTTTTTGGATAAGTCATTCAATGAAATTGATAGTAATAAACGATACAATCACTCGTTGGAGCTATTGAAATGTGGTAACGTCATTGGCTGGCTGAACTTCATGCGAAAAAATTAGCTGAAATTTCTTGTAGTACACATGGAAAATCCATCAATATAAATTGCCATACTGAACATCAAGCAGGAAGCAAAAAAGTAGTGGTTTAATGCTTAATAGTACAGGGTGGTGTTTCATTAATATACATGCGGTAGATGCAGATTGCCATTAGTAACTGAAGTTAGTATGCATCAGTCGGATATGCCTGGATACGCCAAAAATAGTTCAATTGGCGGTCATTAAATGTGCCGCGATAGTAGGGCAAGAATGACGAGCACGAATAGGCTGCAGCGCTAGTGGCAATGACGTGTACGTCGTACACGGCTGATTTAGTATTACACATCAATATATACCGACGCAATAATGGCGATTTGTTTTGGTAAAACAGTTTGTGTTACCTATTGAATCGTCTACGTTGATTAAGTTCACTATTGTAAAATTCATTTTTCATTCCGCATATGCGCAAGTGCGCAAGTGCATCGATCCCATACATAATTTTGGATCTTCTGGTTTATATTTACATACGTGACACTTTACGTATGTTTCTTTAAAACATGCACTTATAGCCAGGTAACCTTCCTTCACGCGTTTGCACGTTTGAGCGAGGATATCGATAGAGCATAGCCAAACAGACACTGTAAGATGCGAACTTAATTCAGCGAGCGGTGCAACTGGGCCAAACAACCGACTTTTTCCTAGTGAGTAGGCAAAATGGTTTAACTTTCTTGTCTCACTTGCTATATATGATTTTGTTTAGTATGGGTGATTCATACCTGATTTGTGGGATGAATCGCTTTGGATGTAACCTCTCATTTGCGAATACACATCCTGGGAACAATGTTTCGCGTACTAACAAAAACGTCAATGTCATCAGTTGTACTTTGATTTGGAGAATTGGAGACACACAATCCAATGCGAGGCGCATCTTATCATTTTGCATACTACATTTCCATTGTCGAGCACACAAATAGTAGAAATAGAAGCAGTCTGCAATTTGCAATATATTCGGAGATACGGACACTTTTGTTAGCATACGTATAATTTTGTCCCAGAGTATATAGCAGTAATTTGTTTATAGCTATCATACATTTCATCGCGCACGTTTCTACCGTACTTTAATAGGCTGCTGCGCTCGTGGCGTCGTGCGTCCGCCGTACTCGGCTGATTTAGTAGGTAGTCCTCCACATCGCGTGCAATGCCATCTCCTTCTCCCTCATCAACATCCCGTGCACATCCGTGATTCGTTGTCGGATCTTGTGCCTCGACCTTGGTGGGTTGCGCGCCGCAATGTCTTGCAACAGTCCTTTTTCTGGTTCCGGTTTGCTTGACTGTGAATCACATTTTTATCTTTCGCGGATGTGAATCACGTTTTAGAGGATAAGTACGAGATATTGTTAAAAAAAATTTACAGTTTTTTATTAAATGTAAATGTAAGCTGTAAATAATTGAAGCACGTTCCTGTCATGATTTCGATAGGCAGATCACATTTTGCAAATCGCCACCACAAAATCTGAAGTTGTCGTCCGCGGCGCTTGCAAGACGTGTGCCACTCGCCATCACTACAGCTCGACGGCGCTGCCGCCACCACAGATTTGACGCCGCATCGCCATGCTCACACGAGCAGCTCTGCTGAGCGCCGCACCGCGTCGCGTGCTGCCATTGTTGCTGCAACGTGCACTCAGCTCCGTGCCAACGCAGATCGTCGATGGGCAAAAGTTTGTCAACGTGCGCGACACTCGGCTCGCGTACGCCGACATCATTGTGCGTATGTGCATTGGTGCTGTCATTGCTATGCGTGCGCACTTACCAAGCAACGCGCCTGACGCGCACGTGCTGCTGCTACTACATCCACACACATAGGGCGAGGAGAGTCTGAGTGGTAAGCTCATCAGCGCAGGGCCGATCCTCGAACGCATCGACATTTTTGGCGCAGCAGTTGCAGAAAAGTACGTTGCCTACTTATCTGTGTCCGTATTGCATTCACCACCACCACTTGACTAACAGCGCTTCGTACAATGTGCGAACAGCGTTGCGTGCAAAGGCATCGCAACGATCTCCGTCGACCGCGTCGACATTGTGAGTCAAGTCGCCCACGGCGACCTCGTGCGCCTCGAAGGCGAGACGATCTACACGGGCAACTCGTCGCTGTCGACGCTCATCACGGGCTATAGACACGACCTCGAGACCGGCGAGTTTGTCCACTCGCTGAGTGCGATCATGTCGTGCGTCGCCCTCGACGCAAACATGCGACCGAGCCCTGGGCTCCCGCGCTTGGTCGACGCAAGTGACAACGTCGGGTACGTCGCCAAGCTCGAAGCCCTCGCTGCGCAGCGCAAAGACCTCGGTGCACGGTGGCAGAACGTCCAGGACATGGTCGACCAGCTCCCGTTCATTACGACCGACATGATCCACGTGTTTGATCGTAGTGATTCTACTTCTGATTTTAGTCACCAGACCCACCAGACGCCGCCATTGTTGCATACAGTTACGATCCCCGAGACGCTCATTGAAGTCCAGAACTCGTTCTTGCCCAAGCACTTGAATCGGAACCATACGATCTTTGGCGGCGAAGTCCTCACGTGGATGGACAAAGTCGCACTGTATTGTGCGCGGAACTTTACGAAGAACACGCAGATGGTCACAGTTGCAATGAACCGGATCTTTTTCAAGTTGCCAATCACGATGGACGACATCGTGACGATGCACGCACGTGTGTGCAGTGTCCGGTACGTGTGCGGCGGTCGTTCGGATTCTTGGACGGACTTCTGATTGTTGCTGGATACACAGGCGGCACCACGTCGAAGTCGAAGTCGAAGTGTTTGTCGAACGCATTGGGTCGAAAGAACGGCGCAAGTCACATACAGGGTGCGTCTGCTGTTGTTGGACTGGCTCTCTTTTTCTCTCTCTCTCTCTCTCTCTGACTGACTGATTACGATACAGATACTTTACGGTCGTGAACCTCGATCGGTCGTACCGGAAGAAGCCGATTGCAAAGCGTCTTGCGGTTGACGAACGTGATCAAGAGAGCATGCGGACGCTGCTGAAAGCCCAGCACCGGTGGCTCTTTGACAGCGAAGAGAAGAAAGTCCTGACGCTCGAACCGCTTGGGCTCTCGACGCTCACTGCGCGTGCGTTTGCGGCGCGACAGATGCCGACGGCCAAAGTGCTGTAGTTGGCTTAGTATCACGAGGCATCAGCGCAGCACAAAAAAAGGATACGAGGCACTCGTACTGCTTCTTCATAATAGACTGAATAGATACATGGACTTGTTAGAACGTTTACTTGCTACTACAGTGCAAAGGTCTCAGAGCCACACGGCAATCGCGTCATATCTACTTATCCAGACCACGTCCAAACAAGCACTTGGATGCATAAACGGCACCCTTTGCGTCGAATTTGTTGTTTGGTCACGATCGTCGATGCCAAAATTGGTGTGATGTTGCGTCAGGACGTTCTGATTCCATGCTTACGTAAAATACTTTCTCTGGACTAAATCCGAAAAGTTGTTTCGAATATTTGCCAAATTTGCTGTTTCAGTTAAATGTTTCTTTTTAGGCGCTTGTACTTCACATCACAGCAATCATGTTATGACATTCGTACCCTAAATTTCGACATCCTTCCAAGTGATAAATATATTCATCGATTTTAGACGCGAAAAATCATGACACCAAAACTCTACTTTTTGGCAAGAAAGGGCTAGCCAATTATGTTTATCCTTCGCGCACATGAAACTAGTATCTCGAAAAGGCCATTATTCTGTTACAAGGAACCAGAGCGCTACATACCCGCTTTTCGGTTACGGAGATAGTAACGAAGCTGCAACATGCGGTAAGTTTGTAAACACAAGTTTGCGATTTTATAATGCTTCAATGCACCGCTAAGCTACATGCAAACACCAAGTACACCTTTGACAAATGATACTTCACATCCGGTTTAATGGTGGTGTTTATCTAGTTCTTTAGCGACCGCAGTTGTTCAGCAGCCATTCTTTGTAATGTTACGTCCGGAGCTCTGATTGCAGTAAATAACAAGCGCCGTGCATTTCATGCTTGCTGTTGAAATCGTACAAAGTTGTGTACAAATGCACGCTCGAAATACTTCTTGTATAACATAAAATACATATTTTGTAACAGCTTTGTGTAGTTCACGTTTGTATATTTGAAATATCGATAATGTGCATTTTTACACTAAGTGATTGCAGATACAATACGATTCTGTGACTATGAAGCAATTTACAAGTGTGTGCCGTTATAAACTAACAACATCTGTTTTTGGATTTCCGTTTAGCAGCTACTTAAACGTAACACGCGAAGATTTTTTGCGTGCTAGTTTTGCATTGTGCTGGTTGATATACAATCACCTACGTACTTGACGACCTGCGTGGTTGTTTCTCTACCTACACCTACATTCGCTTCTAAGCGCTTTCCACAACAAGACTGACGATGCGCCATCAGAGCGACACGTCGAGTGGCTGCAACGCGTGCAAGTGGTCATCTTCGTCTTCAAACTGCCAGCGCTTCTGCGCTTTCAGCAGCGTCCGCATGTCGCGCTGGTTCGCTTCGTCGACGAGCAGGCCCTTGTCAATCGGTT
>JAADXH010001469.1:0-10942 GCA_023337595.1 Globisporangium camurandrum | reverse complement strand
GTACGGACCAGGAGACGTTGTTCTTTTCCACGGTGATCTTGCGCACTCCGGCGATGCGTTCGACGATACCAATTACAGAGTACACACGAGCTTGACGGTGCCTGGGGTAGATTGGGATCAAGACGCGACGGAGTACGCACCGCCCAAGGTCTATGTGTGTCGTGGATGCGCAAAGCAATTCGACACGAGACGACAGATGAACAGTCACTGGCGTAGTTGTGCTGAAAACCCCCAAAAGGAAGAACTATGCAAGTTGTACAAGCAGAGAAACGATCAAGGAGGCACATGCCCGTATTGTGGAACGTCGTTTGGCAAGAAGAACACCATGATGGTCCACCGGAAGAAATGTGTGGACGGCGCGACCAAGACTCGTCAACACCAGACACAGGCCACAAAAAAGCGTAAACCTCGCTCGGAGCAGCAGCCAGCAACAAAGAAGCCAGCGACCAGCAATACCAGCCAGCAACGACAACGTCTTAAGTGGATATTACGATAGCAGCAGCAATAAAAGTAGCAGTAGTGGTATATGGAGCGATCGAACTAAATCAATATGGGATTGTAATTGTATTCAAAAACAAATGAGTGCGTTGTTGTCGACCTCGACTTTTTGCTCATTGTTTCGCACACGGTGGTATGAGCAATTTGCTGATATGGAAATCGCCGGAAATGATATTTTTGTTTATGTTTTTCAATAATAGCAATGCACTCGCTTGAAGAAACACAAATAGGTTGCAGACTCCGCGCACAACGATTCGCTCTGATCACGATCGCTACAGCATTGAATGTATGTAAACGAACTTTGCAGCGTTGGTTGAAGAGCAGGTCGATGGTTTCTCGCCCATTAAATCGATTTCATTTGATTCAATAGAATGAGCAAATAACTGAATTCTCTATCAACAACAACACAAGCAGGCTACGAGATGAACACAAGACTGAAGAGTTTGAAAAAACATAGACTGTATTGCCTCACCTTGGAGACGAGATCCTCTCCACCCAGGCGTTAGCGCGAGAAGTCTACAACGTCATCTCAAAGTAAACTAGAGTCCCGGAAATTGCTGATTAGCCAGTTTTTGGTAGGTGACATTGTTACTGTATTCAGTGTTTCACCTGATCGCCAAGTTACCATGAGATACCAAAGTACCGACATGATCCGCTAGCGACCTATTTTGGGTCGATACTCTAAGAGCACCTGACAACCTCAGAGTAGGCATCGACTTGTGCTTTGTAGTTGCTGTTCCATTCCTTTGGCAATATGACACGTACTTGAACATTTTGTGTTGCTGTTCGCTGAGATACCAATGTGAGCTATCTTACTAATGTTGTGCATCAATGTGAGCCAACTATGCACGCGTTTGTCAAAAAATGACACAACTGCATGCAAATCCGTGTAAAATTGGCATCTATTGGACGGAGAGACTTGATTAGTGAACGTGCTGCTATTTTACTACGATATCATGAGAATGTGACCTCACATTGTGCAAGCATAAAAAAGAACTGGTACTTTGTGCGAGGACGTGTATTATGAAAACTCTACCTAAGGTGAGTAAGCGAAATGCAACTGTCAACTCAGTTCATGTAGTCATCAACCTCGTTGCCATCGTCAAGATGCTGTCGGATGCGATCTGGATGGTGCATGGCTGCGGTGATGGCTTCATTGAGCTCTTTGCGTTCACGCTTGATACGATCATAGTCGTATTCCAGGAAGGGCGTCTGGCAAAATTGGATCCAGTCGACTTTGTCTTGATTGGCAGCAAACAACTCGATTGCCATGGAGTTGAATGAAAGTACATCCCAATGAATTTTGTGTTGATTCGAAGTCAACAAGTCGATTGCAGCAGGATTTCTTGATAGCGAGCTCCAATGAATCTTGTCTTGATCCGCGGTCAGCAACTTGATCGCAGCAGGGTTGGATGAAAGTTCTTCCCAATAGAGCTTGTCTTGATTCGCAGTCAGAAACTCGATCGCAGCAGGGTTGATCGAAAGCGCACACCAATTGATCTTCTTAAAGTTTGCAATAAGTATCTCCTTGTAAATGGAGTGAATCTTCACGTAGTTGTCGTCGTACTTGAGAACCATGACTGATGGTTGCTGGACGGTGAGGCTTGATTAGTGAATCTGTTGCATTACCACTAAGTATAACGCTATTCTGACCTTACGTTGTGCAAGCTTAAAAACAGCTGGTACATTGCGTGCCTTTTGTTGTGCATCAGCGACGTTTCGTTGTACCTCCTGTTTGTATGCCTTTCTGCAATCGTGCCCAAGTCGGGTATTGCAATTACTGGCATAGTTGCGCCATTGTCAATTTATTATTGATTTGATCAGCTCTCAAAAAAAAGAGTGACAAGTCACACGAGTTTCGACGATGCCATAGACAAAATACATGTTTGTAGTATTCATGAGAAGACATTGATCACTTCTTGTAGCAAGCCAGAGTCCTGGACGTTGCGGAGTTTTGCCATTTTTGGTAGGTACATTCTCACAGAATTTCGTAATCAATCCCTCTAGCAACTTGCTGAGCTCAAATACAGTCAATTCCGCTTTGAGATCGTTTCGAGTGAATTCTATAGCTTTTATGTACTCTTCGCCCACACCGGGGTCACTACATACCGCCGGCTTCTCGATGTCGCACGGTATTTGGGTAGTGCGCTCGTAGACTTCTCGGAATACATCGAGTATGTCGTTGACGCTCATAAACTCCTGAAAATCGTAGCGCACTGCAAGAAATCGATCCAACTCGTTCGTTTGCCCCTTTTCGTGAAACACGTGCAGTGACAAACAATTTTGTTCAGATGCCGTGATGGTTTCGAACGAGATTGGGAGCTCCTCCAAGTCAATCAACTTGACTTCGCCCGTACCCTGCGAACAAAAGTCTGAGTACGTTAGACATTTTTCCAAATGTAATACGTCGAAAGACAGAGAGCTCAAAGTCACATACCTTCTCCTCGTTTCGTAACTTATTTGCGTTGTACCCTTGCGCGCGCTTGAGGACCAGCTTCGACCCCATTTCACGAACGTTGTCGATATAGTCGTCTGTGTTTGCAATCGACCGGACGTACTTGAGCTCGTATCTGTCCGTTTCCAGCCTAGCGACGCTATCTTCCACACCTCTTTGAATCCAGTCATGCATATCACATCAGGTTTGTTGTCTTCCCCCTGGGGAGCGGCCAGAACTGCAAAGCTGCGCTGCGTCACTCATTGATGCGAATCACGTCGTTTGCGTTTTTGAACATGCAAAAAGAGCAGCGCGAAATGGAGACGGTCCAATTCATGTTGCAATTGTCAATAAATTGCGCTGTTGCGTATTTTTCAATTTTGTGCTTGGAACAAATAATGCAGCAGTAAGCAAGAAATGAAAGTAAAAAGTTAAAGGTCATTATTCCAGCTCATCAAGAAAGACACCTCTTGCTGCATTTGCGATTGAGCAAAGCGAACGCTTGCCAAAATTTGCACGAACAAAATCATAGACATTGAAAAATTATGTATGCTATCATATAGTTTTGTCGTGGATACGAGAACCTCTCCGACCAGTTGACAGCGTGGGAAGACATCAACAACTTTTCGCAGCGAGCTAAGGTCCTGAATATTACCGCTAGCTTGTATTTGGTAGGTGAGATCCTCGTAACAAGAGTAACATGAGTTGCAGCTCGCAAAAATTACGTCTGGAACCCATCGGCGATGAAATTGTTGACAAAAGCCTCGCCTTGTACCCACATCACACAGTTTTTACGCACATTGGGTGCGTGTTATTGGGGTCAGCAATGGGTCTTACTCTTATGAATAAAAACCGCGATGAACGCCATGTAGACGCTATATCTATTGTTATACTCGTTTCGATATTAATATTTGGGTTCAAATACATATTTTCGATTTATCTTAAGGATATAGTTCTTTGGAAATTATACCCACGAATGCTAATCGCCTATAGTATTGTGTTATATTTGGTTCAAACGAAGAGAGAGAGCTTAGGTGGAGTTATCATTGTTGCAGATGCATTGATTGGACTGCAGTCGCGGCATACAGCTAGTGCACTAACATGTGGGCTGAAAAAAATGCCCAGCGGGGTTCGCATATGTAGGTGCATCTAGCTAGCCATTTGATCGTAGTAGCTAGCGAATGCGCTCGCGCGATCTTCCGGGCTGTTAGCTTTGATATGCTTCGTGTAAAGAATCGTCACAACCTTGGAGACTTTTTCAGCAGGCTTCTTCTTTGCAATGACATCCGGATCCTCGAATGCAGCATCGACTTCTTCTTGCGTGCACAGAATGTTCAACTACTTTTCGCGGTCTTCAGTGAAAATTTTCTTGAAAAACGCAGGGCGGGTCAACTTTCGCGGCGTTGATGCAGATGGCTGGATCGTATCGCGCGATTGGGGTTCCAAGTTTTTGAAGATATCAAACTTGGCGTTGAGTGTCTTATACATCCTTTCGGCGCTTACAGCAGAAGAAGCGTTGTTCTCTTGGAGCTCGCTTATAGCGATCTTGAGCTCCTTCATCTCCTCTGTCAGTGTTTAGCATTTGAGCGATCTCTGCACTTGAAGTCATTTTGGGAAGTGACGAATGTGGGTTTTTTATATTAATGCGACATTCATTCAATTTCGACGCTTTGCTCAAGAGTTTCAAACGCCCTCAAAGATCGTATTGACAATCGCGAAAATTAGAGAGACGTCATTTTCCAATTGTAAGTGTGTCGTGATAATATAGACAAGATGCGCTTCTGCTCCCGCAACAACTGCAACAACGTGCTCTCGACCATAGTAAAGCTATCCAATGTGATATATCGCTGCAATGTATGCTTTGAAGAGTACCCTCTTGCGGATACCGATACTCTTATGATCGATGAGTATTTGCAGGAAAACGATACTATCCATAAGTATCGCAATTACTTGCAAAATGCGCACACCGACCCCATCGTGGAGCTAGCGGCAATTAAGTGCCCGGCGAAAGGGTGCGAAGAAAGTATCATTAATGTTGTAAAGATAGCTCAAAACGGGCAATCGCTACACATTTGTCCGACATGCAAGCATCAGTTTCATTGAACCAACAGATTCAGGCCATTTGACTAACGCCTCATCATATCGCCAAGCTGCTATGAGATACCAAAGTACAACACAACAACTTTAGTATACATACAATCTCCTGTTTTTTGTTTATACTGCACTGCTACATTGGTCAAAATTTTACATAAGCATATCTAGAGTCGCTCGAAGCTCAGTTTCGGCTACTGTATAAAACGATCAAATTCACCTATCTTTTACACTGTGTCGCACCGTTGCACGACTTCTGCAATGACCTCCTTGAAGCGCTTTTGAATTTCTTCATCAAAGCTGGGGACGATAACGCCGTAGTTCATCTCCCAGCTCTACGCAGCGCCAGCAGTATGTCAGTTGCAGTCTGAGAGAGAAAGAGAGAGATGCGGACGTACCACAGTCACATTGTCCACAAGCCTGCGCTTGTTTTGCTTGAACGCGTTGAAAAGCAGATAGCGCATGTTAATGCCGGATCCTGTTTTCGTGAACGGCTGGACCACGAAGAAAGCCTTTGCCACGGGCGGTGTTCTGAGAACGCCTTGTGCATTTTCTTCTTTTTATTGATCTTTTGCTTGGTGGTGCGACGCTGTCCGACGGGCCACCGCAGATCCCATTTGCCATCATCACGCAGAGCCGCAAACACTGCAAAGCCTTGCGCTTTATTTTTCGAGTTGGGTTGAATGGTGAGCCTCCCCTCCGGACGGCGAAAAGATGTCTGGGACACGTTGCCGAAATTGCTGAGGTTGTCGATCTCGGTCTCGATAGACAACAACCTTCGCAACATCTCGAGGTTAAAGGTCTGTTGCTCCTCGCGTTGCTCGCGCGGCTCGCCTTGATTTTGCTGCTCGTGTTGCTCGCGTGTCGCCATGTTGCTGTGTGTGTTGCTTTGGGTTCAATTCCACACTGCGATGTGGCAGAAAGCGGCAAGTGTTGTGCGATTTCTTCATCACCAACCACATGGCCATTACTCTGATCGACCAACTTACCATCCTTCCGTGTTTCCGACAAACGAAGAAAACACACCAACTACAACCAACTCATGACCAACACTCAGTAAATGTGGTCATTTAAAAATAGCATAGCCAATCAGCAAACAAGTCTAAGACCAGGCAGATTGAGAACTCATTCAGTCTATTCTTGATAACAGGCAATCGTTAGAGTAACTCTATCAAACTCTACTAATCTCTATCAATCTCTACACAAACTTGCGCAAATCAAAGTAGAGAATAGTAGGTAATGACACGTAGAGTTTTCACGGCGACAACAGCAAACAGCCATCGCCGCTTCTCATTGCTGCTACCCGATGATAGCAGATCTCCGCTTTTCACGCGAAAATCTGCAAGCTTCCCCAATGGCTACTAATTTCTTCCTGTTCTCATTCTTAGACAATCTTTTTTATCGTACTAATTTATATTGAAAGATCAGTAGAAAAACATAGAAAACAGAATGCAGCCTTTCTACTAAAAAGTATCCTGAGCAATTTACTGTGTATATAAAATACAAAAAATTAGATCACTGCATTGATATTTGTACTTTAGAATCTCAAAGGAGCTTGTTCGACTTACAAAAGAGGCTTAACCATCTCATTAACTTCCCACACTTCCATCATTGTGGGGCTGATCTTTCTAGTAATGGATAGCGGGCACACGTTTTCATCCATCTCCTTCTTGGCTATGTCTCTGGGATCATAAAGTCCTTGTGGGTCGGTATAAAGGACGGATCCTCCCGAAATATGAGTAGCGCGCGTGCCAACAACCATCGCATATTCGTAAACGGTCATGTACTCCGACGTGATGCGGTTGCTAGGGTGTGCGATCTTGATTTCCGTACTCTCTGGTATTTGGTGGTAGACGTGAGGTCGTTTTTTCAACGTTGGTAGATCTTTGTCATCGTCTTCTTCGTCATCGTCTTCATCCTCGTCATCTTCCTCTCTCTTTTTAGGAGCAGATTCCTCTTGATCATCAACATCAACGTCAACGTCAACGTCAATGTCAACGTCCATGTCATCCGCTTCATCGTACACAGACTCCGAGTCATCCGCTTGATCATCCTTTGTTGCTTTGCTCATGCTTGGATTTATTGAAAATGCTACGTGGTATAAACTAGCTAATCCGCAAAATCAAGGGATGTAAATTACTGCGAAAGGTCGTCGATGTCTTCTCGCGCTGCCACTTGGGTTAAAACGTTGTCTTCTCCTCGATGGCACTATATCATAGCTCACATTTGTCTCAATTTCTTCGTGAAACACGCGAACTATGCTGATTGAACAAACAGAAAGTATACATATCAATTATGGATTGCTCACGTTGGCAAAATGCAAAACTTGTTTTCATTTACATGTGGCTGTGGATTTCCGATTGGCTTGAATACTACTACATCTATTTAATCTTGTCTCTCCCCTCATTTATGTTTAGCGTTCCACTTATTCACATTGAACAAACGGTAGTGAAAGGCAGCAAAGATGCGGCCGAGAGTGACACGGATGACGAGAACGTGGAAAACAGGCACTTCGATGTATTTATTTCAGAATTTGTCTTAGTATTTAAATCAACATCAGAAATAAAATTTCGAGTCCTCAATGGTATACAAATTTCCCCGCTTGTTGATGCAAAAGGTCGATTCTTCGTCGGATGCATTCATCGATACTACCCCAATTTGACAACAATTATAATCAAGTACATCAAGTTTCCTTGCCCTCCATTTTCGCAAGTAGAATGTCTTCTTCAAGCTCAATCAGCTGATACCTCCCGATCTTATACTAAACTAATCGATGTTGAAAAACGTGTTGACGTGAGAACAGGAAAGAGTTGCAGATTTGGCGTTGTCTTTTGATCCAAAAATTAACTAAATTTGCTATTCGCATTTCCCACTAACAGCTAGAATATTTTTTTTGATGCTTGCTCGACGCTTATAACTTGACCTATCGCATGGGAAACCATATCGACGATCATCATGGCCTGATCTGGGCATAGAGATGGGAACAGTGTGGGGTTGTGAAGAATCACGTCTAGTTCGTTTTCATCATGCAGTACGTCCCAAATAGTTTCGTGCTGTAAATTGTTTTTGCAAATGTACTCGTAATCGTACTCGCTACGAATGAACTGAACAATTCTGGACTTCCACTCTTGCATACAATCTGTAAGTACGGTACCAAGGTTATTATCAGCGATGTAATCTACGACGGCATCTAGGTGCTTTGATAACAAATTCTGCTGGGAGTCATCCAGCTCTATCCCGTATTTTTTCGCAACATGATAAGTAACCCATTTGGTCAAATCTTGTTTTATATCTTTTGTTGATCCAACGATCATACCGATGACAATAGAGGAAACTGCATTGAGATGCTTTTGCGCAAACTCCGGATTAGCTTGGATTGCTTTACATACCTCTCTCCACGTGTTCGAGAAAAGAGACCCCTTGTTAACGTAGGCATTGCTGTAGTGTTTTGCCAACTGCGCAATGAATTTTTTCGCAGCTTTGAAAAGAGCGTCTTCCGATTTTTGGTATTGTTCTTTGCGCAGAGCATTGACTTGAATATCACTCATGAGACTAGTATCAATCTCTTCGTGCGCATATTCAGCGTGCTTGAATTCATCGTGGAAGGTAATCAATCTCGCAAATTGTCCCGTAAGCTCATTGTCAAAGTAGTATTCTAAATCGATTTCAAGACCTTCTTCTTTGACTCTCTCCACCAATTCCATTCGATCACCAATTAACAGTTTTGATTTAATTCTTCCCTGAATATCATATTCCCAGGGGTAGTACTTGCAGATCACGCACTTGAAGCGCACGTTCGGTTCCGGAATCGTGTGATAGTTGATATCGCGGTATTTTGCTATCATCGTATGTACAGGGATGTTCTTCTTGTCTAATCTATACGTCTTGGATTTTGCAAAATCTTCAACATTCCATTGCGTGTTGAACACGCGGCAGATGGCGTCCTTAATAATATCAATGATATCTCTTGTGCACATGATATCCATAGATTCTCGAAGGACTTTATTTACCACGTCTTTGAGTACATCAGATGCCCCGCGTTTCACCACTTCTAATCCTTTTAGAAATAGCTTATGTGGATAGAAGTTTACTTTCTTTTCATGCGGTACACCGTAGTACTTCTTCTTACTCAGAAACGCGACGGGGTATAGCACTTCTTCGTAAGCCATCTTCAGAAACGCTGATCCATTGTCCTCCTCTAAGAATTTGTTCACCGTGCGCTTTGCTTCTTCGATCCTGCAGAATGTTGTTTCCACCAATCTTGTTGCATAAGTTAGCTTGTCGATGCTTCCGGTGAAGTATAACCGATCATCTACCGCGAATGTATTGGGGTCACAAGCGACATAAAGCGAATCTGTATCTCCGTAGTGTACTTTCATCTTCAACTGATTTTCTACGAATCCTTTTGCCAGTTTTAAATTGTATTGCCCCATAGTTGTTACGCTACCAGCGACTTCTACTGCGCATATGCATGAATTGAAATTTCCCATTTCCCCATATAAAGTATTCATAAACACTTTCACTGCATTCTGCTTGGAGTCGTACCCAACAAAGTCAAATGAATACTCATTGTATTCAGCCAAGCGCGGATATGACTCGAGGTCGTTTCGATCAATGAATGGTTTCATTTCAATCTCCATCTCGGCTAATTGCTCTCCGTAATGCTTTAATTGTTTTTTAATAGCAGCTCGTCGATCGAAAAGTTCGATAAGCAGTCTTCCGCAAATACTATATTGAGCTTGATCGTTATTGTGCCGTACGAACCATACCTTAATCATTTCATCGCAGAATGGAAACGTGACAAATTGCAATGAATGTCCTATTTCTTCTAGTTCTTTGGCGTACGATTCGCTAAGTACCAATCTTTCTGGAGAGATGTTGTAGGTCATAATTATGGATGGATACAGAGATGCATAGTCTAACCCGGAAACCGGATATTCATTATTTGTTTTATTTGCGTATTCTATGTATGACCGAACGCTCAATGGAGCTTCTTCGATGTCAATTGATTTTGTAAAATAAATATCGTCAAATCGTGAATCGATGTATTGGTACGCATCACTCATAGATTGTGCATCTATCGAGATTTTGTTTACTTGTGCGAATTCGTCCAAACGAAGCATAGGCTTCACTACTCCTTTTAGCGGCGGTACAACATACGCTCCTGGAAACTTTGCATCCTCGTATTTTTTTGTTGGTTTGTATTGCGTATCAAAGTGATATCCCAGTTTCTCCCCTCTGTTCATAAGAAGATTGCGCATGCGTCCCCCTCCAGCATAATAAAAATTGTCATGCATGGACGTGTATGATAGCGTGGCTACCTCTCTACGCTCTTGAATTACGTTCTTTTTCAATAAGAGTTGTTGGAGCTTAAATGTATCAATGTAGCAATAATGCGCAACCAGCTTCATTTCATTGGACGAACCGTATTTGTAAATTCTAAACATTTCATGAACATCAAGATCGTCTTTGCTTCCAAGGTTACAGCGCTTTAAACATTCGTTGAGTTTGTGCGAATCAGCATTTGGGTTCAACTGTTTAAAGACGACTAGCGTGTCAAATCCGACAAAACCTTGCATGATCAATCCTTTGCACTTTGCGTTCGCAGTCGCGCCTCCAATCTTGATGTCTTTTTCTTGATGGTAGCGATCGAGCATTCTGGTTGTTTTCTGCCACGCGTCCAGTCGTACAATAGACATATCCTCAAGAAAAGAGGACAACACACCTTTTTGTTTTGCCTTTGTAATAACATTTCGCCAATCAAATCCGCCACCATTAAATTCGGTAATGAAATCGGGCTGCATCATAGACATAAACCTTGCGAAAGCCGCGATTAAACAGCCTTCGCTGGTGCAGTGCACAGTATATACAGCATCTAGAGCATTGCATTCTTTGAGTGTTAGGAACACGCTAAGAAGT
>JAADXH010001468.1:0-10951 GCA_023337595.1 Globisporangium camurandrum | reverse complement strand
TTGCATCTGCCACATGCACGCGTATGACCTCACCTCGGCAACGGGCGATATCACCTTAGCAACAGACATCGGATGCCAACTTTGCATGGATCGCGCTTCAATGAGCGCATTGCGTCGACAGCGTGACGCGATGCAGCACTTCACTACCCTTTCGTAACACTATTGTTGACAAGCATTTTGTATTTTATTTGAACACAAATGCATCGGTCGTTAACAACAACGTTGATTTGAACTCGCATGGCCGATGCTGTCTCGTCTCTTCCCAGTCATTGGCATTTGCGACAAGCTCGCACATTCACGGTGTACACTTCAGAATAGCAGCTTCCAAAATTAGATCGAGCTTCTAGAGCTAGCAGGAATTTAGCAAAACGTAGTGCTGCAGCAGCAGGCAGGAGCGAAGTAGGTAGACAGTGCTGTAGATACCGGTATCTGCATGTTTGCTCACTCTCCAATCTACCAGCTCGGACTCAAGTGTGTTCAAGTTATGAGCCCAAAAGACGCCGAACGTACTGACACGAGCTCATCGCGCAAACTCATCGATACGCGCAAAACAACACAACTTACGGAGAGCATGAAGAGACTGGAAGACCTTTGGTGTAGCGCAAACTACTTTCATTAGAAATTGGGGCTCATCGCGCACATTGCGCTCGCCAAGAATGAAAACGAAGTGGCGGACGAGCGGCGCACGAACGACATGCGAGCACTCGGGATATCGCACAAAGCGTCGAGGGGGGACACCAATCCAAGTTAACACAAGCGAGGACGGCAGACTCTACGCGAGTTTCACAATTGTGCATCGCGGCACAACCGGGTAGAGCTCACACAACGGCTGCACGAGTTTAAATACAACGCTGAAAGCTCTATGGCCGCGCACTCGGTTCGTTTTGATAAGCCGGTCACGTCGATGGAGGCAGTGGGAGAACGCATTGGCAACAAGCGACGCTTGAAGTTTTTCTCGGTAGCTTACCGTCGGAATACGAATCAAAAGTTTTTATAGTCGAACACATGGGCCTTTTGGATTGAATGCAAAAAGATGACAAATGCGAGATTGCACTCCGGGCCCGCGTTGCAAATCGGAGCGAGCCCGCCCGCACGCAACGCAATGTTCACCCACTATACAATCCCTGCAACAAGCAGCTGATGCACCAGCAAATATCGCAGCAAGAACAGCGCCGTCGGATCATCAACGCGCGATGCCTTCAGTGGCACATGCTACAAGCGGTAAAGTCGGCCACAAGCAGCAGCAATGCCGTAGCACGAGCGCAGAACTGACTTTTGCTGCTGGGGAGAGCGGCAACGAAGGGTGGTTGCTCAACAGTGGAGCAACGTCGCACATGTCGCCTGTGCAACATGAGTTTGTCGACTACAAGAAACTGCACACGTCGATCAAGTTGTCGGTCACTGATGTTACGAGCATGGATGCTAAAGACATCGTCAGTGTCCACGCGGATCTGGGCAGTCGGACTGCACAGTTTAACGACGTTCTACACATACCGTAGCTCGACCGACGACTGAGCTCGATTGCAAAGCTCACGCAAAAAAGTTTTCGCGTCGAGTTCAACGACCAAGAGTGCAACATCTACAAGGGCAGCACATCAGTGCACGCCATTCTTCGCGTTGGCAATGTGCTGCGACGTCAACACTCGTCACTTTACGCAACTGATTCATGCCAACCTCATAGGCCCCATGATGGCGACATTGCTTGACGGCGCGTGCTATATGCTGCACTTTTGTCGGCAACTATGTCGTCCCGTATTTTTGCGATTGAAGTGTGAGGTGGCGACGGAGCTCGAATGTCATGTGCAATAGGTCGAGCGACAGTGTGAGCCGCGTTTGCGGTGCATCCGCACGTACAACGGAAACGAGTTTGACAACAAGCGGACGCGAACACTAAGACGAGGATGTTGAGATGGACAGTCAAAGCCAATGAAAGAGTGCGACGAGTTTAGTGCGAGTAAGCAAATGTTTGTCAACTGACCGGCACGCTTCGCACCAAAACAACAGCAACCACGCAATCATTCCACAGCCAGTCCGTCCCATCGCGCAAACGTCCAGAAGCAACGCGAAAGTTTTCCACCCGTCTATGAATCGTCGAGTCAAGCCACAAGCACTACTGCTAAACGACGATGGCGGCTAAGCAGCTCGGCTGCAGCTACTGCACCTCAACAACGACCTAAATCGTCATGAATGTTACGACTCGGAAGTGACAGTGACTACGATTTCTTAAATGAGCACGTATCTACGAGCAGCGTATCTACGAGCAGCCCACACGCATTTGATGTCAAAAACACAATTTGCCACATGCGTGCAAGAGCCTCATCAAGCGAACTCGCGATGTCAACGTTAGCAAATATACTCGGATAGATGCTCGAAATATATACTGTAAGAATTCGTTTGGCGACTTGGTGGAAAGATAATCGAACCGACGAAGGACCGTGCATCTGATCGCAGCTTAAACCTGTTCATCGATACGCAAGGCAGTGACAGTACGATAATTGCCTTAAACCTAAGTGAATACTATATTGTAAACATATCGTATAGCAATACTATCATTAAGAGTTGTATATATTGTTTCATTTGGTGTTACAATTTCGGACAAAACATAATTACGATGCGTAAGCGCAATGCCGATCTTAAATCGTTAACAGAAACCATGTATATCATAGAGTTTATTATAGGGTTGACGTGTTAATGGGGATACGGCAATTTGAATTACTCGCGGCTCAAGCACTCAAATTGTAATATTGCCACTAATTTGTCTCTGCTGTCAGCACCTACGTATATGTTAATGTTATTCCTAATAATTCAACATTCAATAATATGCACTGTCATAATCGATACAGGGTTTGCGACCACGACGCATAAACACGACTTTCAGTGTAATCTATTTATTGTTAATGCTTTGTATTACATGACAAGGTAATTCATGACACTTACAGTGACTACAAATTCATTAATAAAAGAGAAAATTTATAGTGGGGCTGTAACTAGTGAAGTCCATCAGTATTATTTAGAATAAGCACCAAATAAATCGTAATGCATAAGATTTGAGCTCAATAATAAAATAGAAATTTTTTATTGGTGGTCTAGCTGTTTAAGACCATGAGTTTATCAAGCGAATTTGTTTAATACAACACATACAATTGTGATTCGTTCAAATGTGTTCTTCTAAGCCATTATACCTCTATATAAAATATCCTTATGCGTTACAGATAAAACACGTTGCCTGTGTAGTATCACATATAATGTTTATGAACATCTTAGCACATAGAATTCAATGAAAGTCGTTCTACGTACGTCGACGTAAAAATTTGCATTTTTGGCCTCGAGATAGCCGCAAGTCATATATCAGGATGCAAAAAAGTGAATTGCGACAACATAACCATAAAAATTTAACAACTTTTGGAGGGTAGTGGCCAATGTGCTGTTGATTTTATATGCTGAAATACATATTTTAATGGCGTGTTCACGTAACGAAGACACATGATGCAGCAGTTCCAACTAATGGACGTATTTCACAGAAAAAGTGTCCATTAGTATCATTAACTGTCGACCTATGTAAACCATCCAATCGCAATTTGAGTTGATCTCTGCTTTTGAAAACACACAAATCGGAGCAACAGATATGGAAAGAGAAGTGGGTGCAGGAGTTTACTCTTTACCGGAACATTTTCGGTGAATATCGTTTTATGACGTTGAATTTGCTCCAACAAAGACGTCCTTTAACCAGTAATAAGTTCTACAGTTGTTTAAATATATATTGTTTTGTATTATTGAATAGCTGGTGTAAATGCGCTACGTCCGCCACCAAGGTTATCACCCATATGAGCTACCAAGTCATAAACAGAAAACATTGCTCCAGATACATATACCATCGTTGTACATACCAAACAGATTATGGAAAATTACCTATTTATATAGTTTTTATGTCGTTCACAGCTTCAGTTGAAAAAACAAACACTATTGAATTACAGAAGTGTGTGGAATAGGCATAATCGCAAAAACTTGCACGTGGCGCCTTAATCGCGCCAATTGACTACGACTGTTATGATATTCCACTCGCATCTACATGTACACACATGTCCACAATATATTATACCATCATCCCACACAAACGGTACCAACGCTAGTTTTCACAAACTTGTGCATGTCATATTTTACTATGTGATCTCAATAAATATATGTTGTGCAAGCCATTCTATTCCTTTTCACTCGTAATGCTGTAAACCAATGAAATGTCAATTTCAGGTTTACAAATATGTAAATTAACAATGTGTATGTTAACGAAAGACACAACAATATGTTTGTAATGTTGTAAACCAATGAAAGGTCCATGTCAGGCTTAAATGTTGTGAGGCGACGAATTCATGGTTTACATAATTAAATACTTATATTTTCATAACGTGTACGTTAACGAGTATAAAAAGTATGTTTAGAACTAAGAACCATACATATTTAAAAAATACTGTTTTGAATAGAGCATACAATTTACATAAAACACCATGTGATGCAAACAAACGTACTATGATCACTGGAGGAAATAGATCAACACGCTCTTCTTGCAGAATATTAATACCCCGGTAATCTTTAAACACTTGGAAAGCTGGCTGCTTGCACCGCATGCGATGACCAAAGCGCCGATCTGTGTACAGCGTCAGCACGCTACATTCGCCAAGTGAACAAAGCAACGATTGATTTCCCAACGGAAGACGGGTGTGCGTACGCCAGATCTATGGGGCACAAAGCGGCTAGAGTTGACTGGGCAAGACACCACAACACCGTGCGAATAAATAAATCAAAGTTTTCCTCACAGACGGCACGGATTGCGGCTATAAATATACGACAAGATTCGGCGAGATAAGTGTACACCTTTTCTGAGCTGGTGCTGACGTATGTTAACATACATTGCAGGAGTGACTTTATCTGCCACAGCCGAATGAGAGACTTTTTATCAGGTTACGATACGTGTCTGTTTGCGAGTTATGTCTTACATCTAAAACTCCATTTTTACAAGCTCTGCTTTAGATTCATATCAAGTATACGTAACTATCACACACAATCGCATTTGAGGAAAGCACACCCGTCACATCAAATATTGCGTTCGTGGTATAAGCGACGTGTAATTGACTAGAGCCTGCTCAAATAGCCTTCGTTAAAAGTGGGGCTCAACACTGCAGTTCTTGCGTAATTTTACAACACGGACAAAGTCAGTTGCAGAGATGTAAGATGCAAAACGACGAATGAAGTATCTCTGCGTGTTGTGCAGTATGCTGAATAGTCGATACTTATGACAAAGGGAGCGACATGATGCACTTAATCGGCGAGGTAAAGATTGCCACTCCTGGGATCAAGTGGGGATTGGTAGAATTATTAATTACTGCGAGCGTGCTGACATTTACTGGGTTTTGTTTCATTCTATGGATGAGGGACGCACGTTCTGTCAAAACTTCCAATTATTGTAGGTAATTGCCAGCTGCCAGCTGCATGGATGGCATTGACAAGCGCGATTTCACTTGGATATGCAAGCCATTAAATAAATATATCAAGACGATGAATGACTTGCTCGGTGTTGCACACCGGATTTTGCTAGACTTTATCAAGTTTATCGCGTCGATATTGAGAATGAAAAAACTGCATTCGGAGACATTCGTTTATTGAAATACGAGGAAGCCATCTTGCTCTCCATACAGAACTCTCAATTTCGTAGTATCATCCGACATTAGGTCATCGCGGAATCACGCTTTCAGAACTATGTTGTCGACAATAGTAGCGTCTATAAGTTTTAATAGCGAAAACGATAACATTATTCCATGTGCACGTTTGCTAAAATGCATCTACAGGGATAAACTTAGAGACCGGATAAGCCCCTTAAAATGCATGGCCGTAGATCGCCATGGATGTACTTGAGAACAGGTGCTGCATCGCCACAGTACGTTCCTCTTCATGATGTCACCTTCGATGCGTTTATCATATGCACTCAACTCGTGATTTCGGCTGATATATATGTAGTAGTCGGTCTCTCAATTTCTATAAGTAGCTGACTTAACACGTACTTACATATTCAGCGTCGTAAACGAAATGTGCGTGTGAAATCCTTTAAGTGAGTCGTCGCCATCAATATTTAAACTTTCTTTGATATCAAATCGAATTGCATTTCTTGCCTGTGTCATTCATGTATACATTATGTGAAATACTGCACCGTTTTCATACGCACAGGTATATCCAAAAAAAGTAAAACGCATAAAAATGGAGCATGATTTAAATTCCTGCAAACTAAACGGAAAATACTGTAGCAATCGAAATCAGTATCCACATTATTTAATATGTGCCGGTGCTGATGCGAAGTGACATCAATGTGAATTGCATGTATAAAAAATTGGATATTCATTATTTAAAAAAGGCACAAACACACAGTATTGATACACACATGAGACACGCATTGCAAAGCGACGCTAATAGAAGAACGCATTTATGTCTGACCAACAGTTATCGTAAATATATGAAATTGAGAAACACATTGATTTGTTTATTGGTCGATTTTGAAATCGACCTAAATTGCTCGTGCAAAATTTCGCGTCGAAGAAAACCTGTCTTACACCCGTTAAAATCCAGTTTGTATACACTTAGGGCACAGGAAGTCGTATCACGTAAAACTAATCTCTAAATCTTTTTGGAGAAAGGTTAGGAAGAAGTGTTATTTGGTATGCAGCGGGAAAACATATATATTTTCAGACTGATGTAGCGCGGAATGATGTTTAACAGCTCATGTATCTGAAAACTCCATTTATAATAGGATGTCGCCAAAAATTTAAGTGGTGTGCCTATCTCCAATCGAATAGAATGAGCAAATGTTCATTAAGTGGGTATGAAATGTGAGTTATACACTGCAAACATCGCTGAAAGTGAACATACCACAAATACTTTATGTGTTTGCTGGGTATGATACAGCTCAAATGTTCATTACGTTTTGCGTGGTCTCACGTATGTACCAAATACCATTTCTTCACTGTAAGCGCCGATGAAGGTGTACATACAACCAATAATGTATGTGTCTGCTGGGTATGCTATAATATTGCATAACCGAAACCTATGTTGTGCAATGTACAACTACTTTACTAATAGTCTCACGTGTTACAAGTTTTCTACTTATTTGCAATGAAGAAAAGACGCCAACAAACCTATAAGCAGCGGCATTGTACGGGTATGTACATGTGTGTAGCACCGATAAGTCGTTTCATACATGTAACGCCCATACGCTCCTCATATAAGTATGCATGTGCTTCTCTCTCCTAAGACAACAGTAGAAACTTGCTCATACTCACCCACAATATCCCACTAGACGTCCAAAACGATCGCACCCTCCATAGCTATGTTGTTAAGCGAGTATCTATACTAAGTTAAGCGCGAGTATCCACACATGTACAAGCAGACACGAGGTGCAGAGACGCATAATAGGTCAAACAGACGAACAGCCGATTGTCTACACCTAATCAACAAGCAGACCTTCACAAACGCAGTGGATGGGCTGCGCTGCAGCCCAAAAGTCGCATTATGGCACACAAACTATCAACGAAAAACTCTCACTTTAAATGGGAGCCCATAAATCATCGCGTTCAAACGCGCTAGCTCACACCTGATTGGTACGACTGTCATCATTGTTATCATACACCGCAATGTCGCGGCACGTATCTGTTGTGTATTTGAGGCGACTACATACTTACCACTTCTGCTATGTCGTTTATCAATCACATCGTTGACTCCCTCTTTTCAGAGCATCTGCAATGAGTTCGACATAGCTGTGGTCACAGCTCCATACTTGGAGGACGCCTCGTGCGGTGAGAGGCTGTAATAGTCTGACTCTCTGCATAACGTGGCAGAAAGACCAAGCGCTACACTCGCTGCAGCGCGCAATAGTACTCCCACCTGCTAGTGCTCAAGGGAATTGACCATCGGTGGCCCGTTCTGATTGCTTGCCTTTTGCAAACCCATTACATTGCGATCTCACCACCCGGGTTCTGATGCGTGCGTAATCTTTCTATAGAATACCAGTACTTTTTGATGACGAACATTGCATTACATACTCCTTCTGTGGCGACAAATATGTCGATACATGGCAGAGCGAATTGAAGTCGCGCACGTTAACATCGACATAATGAGTGACTATGAATCGACATGTGTTGAAAGTAATTATTTTAGCAATCAAAAATGCAATTGTCACATACAATTATTGTCGTACTCTGCGCAACCTACAAAAGCACTTGCTTTTTAATCAATCAGGTAGGATATCACAAGCTCGTGGTGTACGCCATCAACATGGCTACAAACAGCATCAATTCCGACTGCTTTGTACTGCAGTCCTCTTTATCCCAATCAGCAACTCTTTTTTCCTCTTTAACAAACGCT
This sequence comes from Globisporangium camurandrum, assembly GCA_023337595.1. Classification (NCBI taxonomy): domain Eukaryota; phylum Oomycota; class Peronosporomycetes; order Pythiales; family Pythiaceae; genus Globisporangium; species Globisporangium camurandrum. The sequence continues at coordinate 2,548 of JAADXH010001468.1, read as the reverse complement.
CACTTACTGTCTACCTATTTTTATCAGATCTATAAGCTCCATGCAGTGAGTGGCGAACTTCACCACCCTTGGTTGTCAATGAGCACGTACGTTGTAGTTGATGGTGTGCTGTACGACCTAGCAAAGTTTTCGGAGCTTGTCTTCGATTAATTGGCATTATATATAAAGTCCAATTTTGCTGTTGCTCCCACTTCTTTCGTATACTCGCCTCATTGTATATTGAGCTTTTTTGCTGTGTTCGTCGTTTTCCTCTACTAGGCATATGTACACTAAGTTGCTCTGATCCACATCACCGCTTACCAGTTTCCAATGTCCACTCCGGTACTGCGTGCGATGATTTGAACGAAACAGGCACTGTGGCGACAAATGCGAACTCCATGGCACTTGTGTCGCTTGACCGTTCAACTGTACATACGCCAAACGCCACTACTGCACCCCGGGTAGAACGCATTGGAGAAGTTGCGATGACCGCACGACGAAGCAGTGATATGTACCGCAGTAGCTTTGAAGTAAATGGCTCGATGTCGTTGCCTGTCCAAAACAACAAGCAGCTCGAACCGACGCTCAACTGGGCACGAATGTCCGTGACGACGCGATCTTTCCTCGGGGTCGTGTGCTACACTACAATGTACAGGTGTGATAAGTGCGATACTATACAACATATATCGCGCTACAGCATGTACTCTGCTGACAAGCTCTATTTACGCACAACAACTATCGGCAGCATGTGCGCTGTATACGTTGCAGTTCGCACCCCGCACAACACGTACATCACAATCAAGTTGAGAGTCAACAACAGCAACAAAACGATCGAGAGGTGCGGCATTGAGAAAGAACTTTCGCTATTCAATTCAGCGTCTACCACCTCGTCCAGCTTATCACGCTCAACAAATCAAAATAACCTTAGCAACTCGCTTACATTTGTCTTATTTGCAAGGAGCTTGCGGATTCCGTTTTAAATCGTAGCGTCCGACACCACGATCTAGATACTTTCAAGACATGTGATGGCAGCCGATCTTGATGGAGCGCCGAGATCAAAAATCGATGACGAGCTGCCTAGTGATGTTGGCGCAATCAAATCGCAGTATCGACCACTCATGCGACTCGCAACTGATGCGTGAGAAGCCGCATCCAGGTTAGATTGGCACGCTAGCACACACCAGTGTAGCCAGGCGGAATTATTAGTACCATGACGCTGATGTTCGACAAGTACTTTTGGACCTTCTTGGGTCAGTAATAGAAAATTAACAACATAGAAATATTTCGTTGTCGCCACTAATTGCCCACATTTAGAAGAATATAGCGGAGAACCGCCAGCTTTTTATTCTCGCGTATTTTTTACATTCCTGTGCTTGCGACTACAGATTACAAGTGTGTCCACGTCCGCTGACCTAAGCCATTTTGCTGCGCGACGTTAATGAATTAAGCTACTGCAACTGGCCTGGCTCGTCACGCAGGATGGCGGCAGCTTGTATGTTGCTAACCTGGCAACGAGCAGTACTGTCATCAGACGTATTCGACATTGCTAATTCTAATTCGAACAGTTCTTTCTCTCCCGCATTGTTACTTTGACTTGCGAAATACTTGATGTGGACAGCCGTCTGATCTGCATTGTAAATCGCAACACCGCCATACTCTTTCACAATTGCTTGCACTGTAGCAGCATTCAAAAGAGCAAAAACAGTGCGTCTTTTGTATAACGCGAGTCGGTGTTTGTCGAGAAATTGCTTGCGTCAGTTCCACGATGCGGAAAATCGTCGCTTGAGATGCCAAGCAAAAATGCCGCGTCTCAGGCTTTCAAATCACCATGAGTGGCGATACTGGCAACCCCTCTGCGCGCATATATGACCGAACACGATGTGTTGTTGCTTCGTCACAAGAACAGTGGCGCGTCTTTTGTCGCGAGTCATGCGCTGCTTGCCATTGCCGCTCTCTATATATTGTCCGTGATCTTAGTGCTCCGCTCGCTTTAACCGAGTACTTGACAGCGCTTGCTTGCAAATTGCGCGCCTGACAGGCTTGGTTACAGCTCGCGAATTGCACTACGAAACTCTTGGCTTTAGCGAACTGAATACATGCAGCTTTTGGCTGTGAGAAAGCGACGCGAACATGCCTTTCACAGCAGATCTGTCGCATAGAGACAGCATGACAGTTTCTTACGTGGAGACGTTGACACGCATGCTGACCAATTACTGACTCAAATTTTTAATGTCTATATTTTTTTAACATGTGGCTTTAGAAATATGAATGAATCGATAGATATGGACTATTTAAATATACATGTGTTTGCTATCATAGCATGGAATATTAACACTAGATATTCGGTCCTTACATATACATATAATTCAACATCTTGAGTTGCTCGTCACAAAATTTGCATGAGTTACTCATTCTGATAACTTCGAAATTGTAACCGGGCAAGCCCGAGTTACGCAGCACAGTCGAGAGGAAGCGAAGAGTGTTTCGTAGGAAGCAAAGTCCAAAAGTGTATTGAATGATTGGGTTTGGTGTTTGTGCACTTCTAGCACAAACAGCTAACTTCCTAGTT